>CAJHQP010008110.1:0-28672 GCA_905132765.1 Moricandia arvensis
TATCTCAAAATTGATTAATAATGAGAAAAGAGGGCTTGTATGGCCGATTTTCTCTATGGCACAATCTAATTGGTAAGATAAGATAGAAGAAAAGACATAATCATATATAATCTTGATAGATTAAGTGTGGCCAAAAGCAAAATGATGTCTAACTTTTCTTGTGCTTTGCCACATTAACACCACTTTCTTCTCTTTCAAGTTTCAATGAAGGGGTCCTTCAGTGAAAACCTAGGTTACTTCATTTGTCTCCCTATATGCTCCATGTTTCGGTTTCCTATTGGTTATCCTAACTCATTAGTTATAGTAATTAGTTAGAGCTATCTCTAATCCATCTTCATTAGAAGATATCAATCGAAAGTAATGAAGTCTAAACCCTTTCTGTACTCCTTTCTCCACAAAACTTATCGCACTAAGAAGTCTGTTTGGTGCAAATATGTTCGTGCGGTCTAATGTAGAGAGAGATTCCATTTATCTCACTGAACTCTTCTAGATTATGTAACGCTTTTGAAAAGAATCAAGATAAGTCATAGACTCGTCACTCATAGGTGGAAAGTTCCTTTATGTTCTTTTTAATATCAAAAGAGATGTCTGAGAATCTATACATTTGCTATATATGGAAATCACTTAAATAGCATCGACCAAATCGCCATGTAAGGGTCTCTTACAAAATGGGTTGACAAGCCCATCACACTTGTTTCACCAGAAGTCCATGCTACACTTTTTTGTTGCAAGCTCATGCTACATTAAACTTAGAAAAATTTATTTTTAATATACAGTTTTTCTTATTAATCGGGATATCTTTGACTTACAAAAAAATTAGCTTAATCCTCAAATATAGTTGCAAATCACGGATGAACAATCTCTCCGAATATTCAAATGAAGCTCAAAATATGATTCCACATCCGCATAGTCATAAGTTGAAGTGTAATGAAACATGTTTTTAAAATCGAGTTTCTTAACTCTCTACACTCCGCCTACCACTATACCACTATCTTTGTAGTTTTAAATATAAAAACTTTCAAACTAGTGTTGTTGGAGATATGCTTTGATCACTGTAAATTCAGAAACATATATTAACATCATCAAATTTTTCATTTAAAAACAATGTTACAATTAACAAAAATAAATTAGCGACAGCAGAAGCACCAAAACACTCTTTTAAATATGTAATGAACACAAAATTATTTGATGTACCAGTCCTGAAGTTAGTTTATGTTACGACGATCCACAAAACTGATCAGGAGACGCTTGTTTACTCTTGATTGGTTCCAGGCCATTGTTGCTCTTTGTCGTCGTTTGATCTTTAGTACCTGATAGATCTCTAGTCGAGCCATCCTCCCTCTTATTCATCTCAGAACCTGTAAAGAACCCACCAGCAGAGACACGTGGAACCGCCATGGCCACTGGTTGTTGCATCCCAGGGACTTGGAACTGTGGTCCGTTGTTAACCGAGGGACCGCCACGGCTCATATCAGGCAATCCCATTGCATAAGGCATTCCCATACCCATTGCCATTGCTGCCGCCTGGTAATGATGCCCCATACCAGGTGGGAACATAACCGGTGGCATGTAGTAACCAGACGCCATTGACATGAACTGAATAAGATTATTAGTTAGTGTGGTTTTTGAATCAGTTTTTAATGAGTAGCGAGAGTGTTACCTGTACTTGAAGTTGAAGTGACTTCAGATACTCGATTGCTTCATCTAGCATCGAAGCTTTGTCCACCTTTTACAATCAAAGAAAGCTTTTTAAAAACTAGTTGCAGCAATATATAAAGGAATAAAAGAGCCAACCTTGTTGCAGTTTGGTATGAGTTCTTGAAGAGCACGCATCTTCTCGTTAATCCTATCACGCCGTCTCTGAAAATTTGAGGACACTGAGTTCGTTACCAAACAGAACAATCCTTTTGTAAGTTTAGGACATTCACTCACTTACCCTTTCAGACAGATTATGTACTTCGGCAGAGCGGCTTCTCTTTGAACCAATGCCTGTTCGAGATGGAGCTGCTTCTTTTCTTCCATCTCCTGATTCTCCTTCAACATCCTGCTCAACAGTATTGAAGAAGAGAATAAACAAGAAGATTTCAAATGTGCATCAAATGACAATGAGTTTAAACTTACTTCACTATGACAGTCAATGTCCTGAACATCCACATGCTTTCTTTTTAAAGAAAGTGAAGGACTTTCAGATGGGCCATCGAGACTATTACCGGAGCCAACAGAAGAACATACAACGGCCTTTTCACTCTCTTGGTCTTTTCTATTTGAGTCACAAGCCTTT
Organism: Moricandia arvensis; assembly: GCA_905132765.1. Taxonomy (NCBI): domain Eukaryota; kingdom Viridiplantae; phylum Streptophyta; class Magnoliopsida; order Brassicales; family Brassicaceae; genus Moricandia; species Moricandia arvensis. Next base: position 2,282 of record CAJHQP010008110.1, read on the forward strand.
TGGTTATTATCCTTAGGCATAGCAGAAGCAACAGACTCGTCGAGAACCTTGTCTTTAGCTTCAAGAACTCTGGTCTGAAACACATTCGGCGAGATTTGAGGACTCTTCTCCTTAGAGCCATGAGGGTTATTAGGACTCTTAGCCAAAGTTGCAGGGCGTAAGAAATGCGAAAAGTTGATCAAACCAGGCTTGTTACTAGTCACTAATGGTTCTTGTGTCTGAGGGAATCGATCTGGTTTTGCTGGTTGGCTAACTGGATCTCTAGCTCTATCACTTCCATACGGAGGATGTGACTGGAAACCATTAAACTGTGATGAAGAAGCAGCAGGAGCTGATTCATTGCCATTGTTTCTTCTCTGAAACAATGGGAAAGCATTGCTCTCTTGCTCATTGACAGTAACAGGAGAAACATCATGCAAGAACTCAGAGCAATAACCATCAAGGGACTGATGATGATTCAGCCATGGAACCAAGTCATCGTCTTGACTCAAACCGGTCATAAGTGACGGCACTGACATCGGGATCTCGTCCACCATCGTGGCCTTTGAGCCATTTCCAATCTCCCTAGCTCTTGCCTGATGAATAGATTGTGGTGGTGGAATGTTTCTTGATCTGCTTGACTGATTTTGAGTTGAAATCTGACCGTTTTCCCAAACCAGCTCAACAACTTCATCCACAGGTCTGCTTGTAAGAGAAAAAAGAAAAAGAACATTGGCATTGATGAGCTCGAAACAGGACAGCCATGAAGAGAGAGAGAGACAAGTGAATGTGCTCACCGAGAAGAGTTATTGTCTTGAGAAGATTCAAGATTAGCGTTGGCGAGCCTGAAAAGCTCAAACAGAGGCATGTTGATTTGCTTACAGACAGAGTCTTGATCCTGTAAATAAAAAAGTAACAGTCTTAGACCAGAAACAGAGTTTATTCACTCGCAATGCCCAAATTAAGAAACTTTAATATTCAAATGGGAAAGAGAAATCAGTGTCTCTGTCAATATGCAAATATAAAATAGCAGAAAGGCTCATATTAATTAATGCCAATGATTAGTCAAACCAATTGTTTAATCACAGTGAAGAACGATTCAAAAACAGAGTACTCTGAGCTAATTAATCAGCTCTAAACAGACAAAAACAAAAATCAAATCTTTCGTCGTGTTCCCTCAATCCTAACAGGAACCCACAAAAACCCAGAGAACAAAACAATCAAAAACATAACAGAAACCTGTCTGAAACCTATCGACGCTGACCTGAGGAAACAAAGGGGAACTGGAAACTGAAAAGATTGAAGTCGGCGGGGAAGAGATAAAGTGAGATCCTCGAAGCATTAAAGAGACACCAATCCAAATGCAGAGTGTGAATCGAGAGAACACAGGAGAAGAAGACGGCAGAGAGAGAGAGGAGTAGTGATCTCCGGAGAAAGTTGGCGGAGAGAGTAGAAGAGAAGGAGACAAATTAACGCGCAAGACGGAGATACAGAGAAGATGGGGACCTAATAGTCGTACGCACTCGGAGGATTTTGATTTTTTCACAGTCTCTGAGACGCTTCCCTCGAACACTCAACTTTTATCGTCGCTCGAATCATTAGCACTAGTTTTTTTTTTTTTTTTTTTTTTGTCAACATCAATACCACTATTCTTTATATTTTTTTATTTGTGTTTTTTTTATAAACCAATATTTGATTGTTTTAGAATATTAGTTTATTATTGTGGGTTTTAATAAAATGGTGACAGCAAATTGGTCATAACCAAAACTATTTTCTAAAATAATTTACCTACAACAATTTTTTTAAAAATCGGTATAAACGATGCTAGCTGGTTAAAACACTAGTCTCCTAACAATCACCTAATTACTGCTTATCAGATTTACAACATTGGTTATGTGAGCTACCTTATTCCTTACATTCAAACCAAATAAACATTTTTACAAACTAGTATCTCTTAAGATGCTTTTAGGCAAGATGGTGGTTGTGGTCGGGGAAAAGAATAGAGAGGTCCGGAATAGTGTGATCGAGTGAAGGTGAAGGAGTTGGGACGCTAACACATTTTAGTTTCGATTCACTTGTTTCACGAAACTAAATCACATTGTTTTTGGACACCTACAAAGATAATGGTTTATGCTTTTAAACTCATTTACATACCCGAAAGAGTCTATCCGTAAGTTGTACATCTCTTTAAAAATTAATCTAAGCATTTTCATAGATCCGAAATACTTCTAAGTAAAAAAATAAAAGAATAGAGAGAAATATGGTTATAGGAAGAACTTAAAGAGAAAGGGACCTAGAGAAGAAGATAGTTGGTCAAGGTTGTTTATTGAAGCAAATTGCCTCTCACCGACCCACACATCGGCTGTCTCTGTTACATGGCAGTGGCACAGTCCTCTGCATTATTACACTTAATTCATGGTGTTTCTACAAATACATGTGGACATATAATAATAGTATATAGTATAGTAGAATATGTTATCTTTGTCTTAAAGTGACATGGGCCTGTGATACACTGAAGTCGTGTGATGTGTTTTCATAAAGGAACATTGCCAAAATAAGTATCACACCAAGTGGGGGTTGAGCAACCCTGTCTCTATTCCTTTATCTATCTATCTATCTTCATAATAATAACAAAAGATTTGTCTTTCTAATCATTATGATTTTCTTTTACCAATCATCCTTAAGTTTGGGTACTCACTCACTCAGCTAGTTCTACTTGCAATACATTAACATGTACTTCTTTTGTCAGCTAGTTCTGAAATGTAAACTAATGAAACCAATCATTTGCTTATTAACAATTCAGATTTTGTCTACTCATCCTGATTCCAAACTCTTATCGTATAGCTTTTATCTTACAATCTAGTTACATACTGTATTTTGTTAATGACTCTTTACTTTTTCCTAAATTATCTACAACTCTCTTAACCTATTTGTATCTAAACGTAAGCATCTTCTGGTATATATCTCGTTTTAGTTGATCATTTATTTTTCTAGCAAGCACTCGATCGACTAATTATGAAATAAATTATCAATCACCATGCAAGTTTTAGAAATAGTCAATGTGAATAATTTTATACAGTGCCTTATTTAGATTTGCATGGACAATTAATTATTGATGTCATCACTGTAGTTTATCCCCAATCTTACGTAAAGGAAAAATAAAGAAAAACGAGTAAACATAAAATAATTATATATACCCAAAAACAACCCATCCAAGCAATATGGTAGGTCAATACTCAAAATAATGGACAACACCCTGTCCCCTGCAAAATTATCAATCCACCGTGACCGTGGAATAGGCCAACACGTTTTATATCTCCTACAATAAGCAATATAAAGATTCGCAAAAATCTGTTCTCACTATCACACTACAAGAAACAAGGCGATTTGCAAGGGAACAAATCCTTGCAATTTCCTTGCAAATCGCGATTTGCAAGGAAATTGTGAGGAAACCCTTTCCCTCGCAAATCCTTACTCGCAAATAGAAATCACATGCAATTTCCACGCAAATTTGCGAGAAAAAATATTATGTCGCAAATTTGCGAGGGAAATATATTCCCTCGCAAATTTGCAAGAGAATATCGTCCCTCGCAAATTTGCGACAAAATATCCCCCTTGCAAATTTGCGAGAGATTTGTAAACAAAAGTTCCTCGCAATTTTTTTAAAAAATATTAAAAAAAATAAAAATGTTAAATCGAAAATTCAAATAAATATATATAGAAACCGGTTTACAAAATATTTGAAACCGGTACGCATTTGTACACACATATACATAAGTATATACATGAATATATAAAATCCTAAATAAAATTAATTAATATACTAACTAAACCTAATTAAACCAACTAAAACCTAATCTAAAAAAAACTCTAACCCTAAAAACTCTCATCCGCCTTGCCTCCTCATGCCACCTTGCCTCCTCCTGCCGCCTTGCCTTCCCCAGCCGCCTTGCCTCCTCCTTCCGCCTTACCTTCCCCAGCCGCCTTGCCTCCTTCACCGCACCACCACCACAATGGGCCTTGTCACCGGTACCGACAAGCTTCTTCTTCTGAATCCTCCACCTTTACCAAAACTAACAAAAATAAATTCAAACAGAAAGAGAAACATAGAGATAGAGAATGAGAGAGAGATCGAACCTTGGTGGTATGGTGTCTTACTCGCTTTGCCTTGCCTCCTCTAATTATAGCAAACAAAATTAGTTGAAAACAGAGAGCAGAGAGCCAAAAAGAGAGAGAGGGGTCGAACCATGCTGTATGGTGGTGGTGGGACGGCGAGTGTATCACAAGATTTGTGGTGGCGTGAGAGAAGTGAGAGAGAGAGGAGAGGCGGCGTGGAGGAGAGACAAAGCGGCAAGGACAAGATCTGAGTGAAAGAGAGAGAGTGAGTTTTTTATGTGAGAGAGGAGAGGCTGCTCGTTATGGAGAGAAGATATGATAAATGACTTTTTATATTAACCTAATTGTCGTTGCAATTCCTATGCAAATTTGCGAGGGAATATTCCCTTGCAAATTTGCGAGGGAATATTCCCTTGCAAATTTGCATGGGAATTGCGAGAAATTCCTTGCAATTCCCTCGCAAATTATTATTTTACTAAATTTTAGGGTTTTGTTACATTTTCGGTTGATTATTTTATTTTATGTATTCATTTTTCATAAATAAATAGTTAGTATGAAAATATGTTTAACATATTCTGAAAATTTTAGTCGACGTATATTATTTACATAAATTATAAGTTTTTTTATGTTAATTACTTTATAATAGTATTTTGAGTGTTGGGATTTAAGTCAATAACCGAAGTTGATTAAATTTCCCAAAATATTTTTCAACATACATTTTAAACACTAAATGATTCAAGAAAATGTGTTATCCGACACTAGAATCTTTGATGAAACCCCAAACCCCAAATTTGCAAGGGAATTGCTAGGATTCTCTTACAAATTCCTTGCAAATACATAAGTAAATGTATTTTAGTGTTTCGATAGGGTTTTTGTTACGTTTTCAGTAGACTATATGTATTTTATGTATTTGGTTTCCAAAAATATTTAATTAACGTGAAAATATGTTTAACTTTTGCGGAAAATTTAGTTGATGTATACTAATTGCATAAGTTATATAGTTTTGATGGTAAGTACTTGTCATATTATTTCATGTGTCAGTAATTAAGTTCTAAGTTGTAGTTAATTAATTTTCAAAAAATAATATTCGACCTACATGTTAAACATTAAATATTGTATTTAGTAATTTTAATTCTCTTTTTGCAAGGGGATTGCGATAAACTATGCAAATCACGCAAAGATCTTGCAAAGCTCTCACAAATTTGCAAAAGAACATTTTCCTCACAAATTTGCGAGGGATTTGCGAGAATTCTGTAAATTTCCTCGCAAATCCCTGGCAAATTTGCGAGAGAAAATTTTCCTCGCAAATTTGCGAGGACTTTGCAAGGATTGTCTTTTTCGTTGCAATTTCGTTGTAAATCTATTGCAAATTTGCATGAAATTTTTTTCCTCGCAAATTTCTCTTGCAAACCAGCTGTTTTCTTGTAGTGTCATAACAACTTAGAAAAACAATATTTTCTGTTTTATGGCGATTCTACAGCTTATATGGTCATTTACTGTTATATATACATATCAAAACGTCACTTTACATCACACACAAGCAAATCTATATCTATATCCAAAAACTCATACACGACGATGGTGAAGGTACATATTGGTGATATATGTTGACTCGAGACACGTGGTGACTGCTGAGAGAACTGGACGTGACATGTGTGGCTGTGACATATGCTATGACAATCAAGCTAGATCGATAAAAGTAGAGTGCGTTTCCTTTGATGCAAAATGCTAACCAGGAGATAACATTTTGAAAAAAGAATCTGTATAGTAGTGTATTATGTGTGTATACAGTGTATACACATAGTATCTTTATGCAAAATGCAATGAACTTCAACACGTTGACACGCATTCTTTGCTGTTCCTTTTATCAAATATGTCCCCACTTCCTTGGACTGTCCACAATCTAATCAATACCAACTATAAACCAAACCAAGTAAATTTTGTTTGTGGCCTCAATCATCAATGTATACAATGGTATAAACAAAACCAACACTAATTAATATATCTACCGACGACAATGTAAGATTGATATTGTAGTTCTTCAATCTTAATCTTGTTGGCATTACAAAACCACAAAGCTAAAAACAACACACACAAAAGCTAAATGTAATACACTGGTTCCAAAACAAAACCCGAATTAATACCATAAGGAATAAGGATGGATGATATAAGTGGAATTCAGAAGATTCTTTTAAATGAACCATAAGAAAATTCGTGGTGTGGCAGTTGAATTTGAAGTCTAATGTAATATAGAAGAAAGACAAATTAATGTATTCAACCGAGAGTTTAAAATGATTTGTATTAAAGTGACAAAACTATTATTCAAACATGAATTATAAAATTTATTTAAAACCTGTAATTATTGGATTTGATATATCATTAAGTATTTTGTAATTCAATATTATTGAAAATATTTTAATTTATAAGTTTTAGAAGTTTTCTAGTGATTTTAAAATGCTTTTTTTTGTCAAAGTTTTTAGGTATTAAAGTTTTCTAGTTAAAAGTTAAAGTTAAATCTAATGATTTAGATGAGATTATAGAATAATTTAATAAAAATCGTATTAATTTTTTAATTCATTTTAAAACTACATCCCCTAAAAGATTCAAATGTACTATGATGAGTGTGATTCATCGGCCCATTGAAATCTTACGTTTATGTAAATTTCATCAGCCCATTTGATTGTTCTCGCTAATAAGAACTATAAGCCCAAGATACGACCCATTAAACCAAGCCCGCTTAGGACGCCTTTAGTAAGTACATCAATTATAGTTCTCCTCCGTCGTCAAGCTGTTTCTTCCTCTCGATTGAGTAAACCCTAATTTCCCCAAAACCGCAGACATGAACCTTCCGTCATCAACGGCGACGTCAACTTCAGAATCAGCCAACACGGCCGCGATATCCACCGAGACGTGCGACACTTGCGGAAGCCAGGATTCCTGGGTCATACACTCAGCCCGTCTCCGCGGCCTCCTCCGCTTCTTCTGCACGCACTGCCTCCTCCGCAACCACCCGGCGTCGTTTTGCCCCACCTGCTTCGCCTTCTACGATTCCTCCCCTCCGCACCAGTCTCGCCGCGTCTCCTGCTCGGATTGCAACTCCGCCACTCACCTCCACTGCGCCGGCGACGCGAAGTCCCCTCCTTACCGCTGTCCTCCTTGCCGTGACCCCGACGCCTTCTCCTTCTTCCGCCCTATCGTCGACGAACACGGCGTTCGATGCATGGATAAGGCACTCTCGGAGGCCTTCTTGTGCGCCGCGAAGATCGCCGCCTCGTCGATGAACAAGGCGGTTACTTTTGTGAAGAGCGAAGCTGAACGGAAAGGGAAAGATGCTGCCGTGGCGAAGAAGAGAGCACGTGAGGCTCTTGAGGACGTGCTTAAGCTCGATGAGAAGGCTAAGGCGGCGATTCAGAAGCCATCCGGTGATCTCTCCGGGAATAGAGATCAGAAACCGAAACAGAGTTCTGCGGCTAATGGTGGTTTGAAACAGATGGAGAGCTCTGCCACCACCACCACCACCACCACCACCCAAGTTAAGAAACAGAGTCCGTCAGTAGTGCAAGTTAAGCAAGAAAAGTGATGGTTTTGATTGATGTTGATGAATAACTTTAAGCATCTTTTGTCTTCTTAGTGAAAAAAGATTCAAGCTTGGCATATTATGATTCGAGTTTTAGTGTAGATTGTGTAAGTGATCTCCTTGTTTCAGTTTCTTTTTGGGTTCGTTTGTTATGTGTAGTAGGAATCTCTGGAACTGTGAGAAGTGTTAGGTTTCTAATACTAATTGCTTCCTCTTATGTCTCTTTGTTACATTAGAGGTTTGTCTTTGAGACTTTCATTGGTGTCTCATTTGAGTAAGAACTCATTCCCCAGACAACCAAACTCTTCACTTTCTCTAAGCATAGCTTATGAATCACAGTGTTTAATCACAGTAATACTTATTGTAAATACATATATGAAACATGTTCATATTCTCACAAGAGACATTTTTCTTTGAGGCTAATGATAGTGTCTCTAAGGCTTGATTTGACAGGAGTGAACTCAACTCCCAAATTCTTCACTTTATCCACACACACTTTGTAAATGATTTCTTTCTTCATGATGTCTTTCATCTCACCATCTTCATTCCTAAAACAATGTCAATTGATCTCACGCTTTTGGTACACCCTTCGTATGATGAGTAATTATTAAGGATGAAAAGGATAGAGAACTCACGTATCTGCAATTCGCAAATCTGGAAATAATTCACGCATAGTCTCTTTAACGTCGTCAATCTTCATAGTTGGACCATCTATTAAGTATCTACCATTGGCCGAAGGAGTCTCCAAGGCTTTGATATGAGCCAAGGCAACATCTCTCACGTCCACGAACTTGTAGTAGGTAGAGTTGAAAGGGTTCTTACCATTTATCATATCCACAATGAACCCAACCGAAAAATTAAGAGTTGGTTGCAAAAGTGGCCCGATTACAATTCCTGGATTTATCACGACCATGTCCATTCCATTGTCTTTGGTGAATTGCCACGCAACATTCTCTGCCAAAGTTTTGGCAAGTGGATACCATAACTGAAGAAGAAAAGAAAATGTGTAAGAGATTATCGAGAATCGATATGTAAACAACAAATTTAAAAGGACCTTTAACTCGGTGCAGGCACTTGGATCAGAGAAGAAAGTCTCGTCCACCACGTCGTTTGGTTCCAAATGGCGAACAAGAATCGCAGCAGTGGACGATGTTACAATGACTCTTTTGACGGAGGAAGTTTTCTTGCATGTGTTAAGTACGTTAAGAGTGCCCTTTACGGCTGGATCTATCAGCTCAGTCTTATACATATTGATAAACTTGCTTTAGACAAACGTTAGAAACGGTTCTGCTAATTAGTGATAAAAAATTGCAATTTTCAAGACAAACCTGAGGATCTGTGACGATGTACTTAACGGGAGAAGCCGTATGGAAGACAGCGTCACAACCTTCGATAGCTTGCTCGAAGGAACATTCTTCCAGAAGATCTGCTTTGAACAGTTTTAGTCTTTCTTTTGCACCCTCAAGTGCAAGAAGATGTTCTGTTTTCGCAGTGTCGGCTAATGAAAAAATATAACATATAAGTTGTCAAAATGTAACTCAACAAGTCTTACAACTGACTGGAGAAAATTAGAAATTATGTATTTAGCAATTTAAGTAAAAGAGTGGAAACATTTAAAAGTGTAGGGAGTGAATAATAATTAAATTAGATATATGCTCAATATTTGGGAAAAAAAACTGAAAAGTCATCATTCAACAAAACACAACATATATAAGACAAAGGTAAAAGTCAAAATAAAATAAAATATATGTTGCTAATCAAAGAAAAATCAATTTCAACTTTATGATTTAATTGGACATGAATTTTAGTGTTTAACTTTTACGTAAAAAGACAGTCCGTTCTTTTGAAAGATCAGTCCATATTTTTTTCCGTAAAAAGATAGACAGTTCATCGTACTATGATATATTCAATATGTTAGAAATATATCCTACATATTCCATATTTATCTAACATGTACAATACTATATTTTTTCTTTTTGCGCAACATATTATTTTATTCTTATGTCATAAAAATTCAATCTAATTCTTTGTATATAAATTTTTAATATTATTAATGAAGATTTAAGACGTTCTCTCAAAATTAACATCGGAAATTCCAATTTACTTCTTGAGAAACTTTTAATCATCCCTAAAAATTGCAGTCTCGTGACTTGAATAATTTTCTTCCATCTTGTCTGGTAAATGTTTTTAATTTCACTCCAACCAAAAATGTTTCCATTTTATTTATTTGACCTACGTATGTGAAATACTAAAAGAACCGAAATTTCGCTAGAGATTATTTTTCTATTCATTGTAAAAGACGATACATTCAGATAATGGAAAGAGAAAAGGAGGGAACAAACTTGGGTTTCGAACGGTAGCCCTGACGGTGTAGCCACGGAGAAGTAAAAGCTTAACAATCCAAGAAGCTATGTAACCGGAAGCTCCGGTGACGCAGACCACTTTTCCTCCGCCGTTCATCTCTCTTTTAGATGAAGAGAACTAGATAAGTTCATTGATAAGTTTCGTAATGTTTGTCAAATACGTATATATTAGGTAGATTAAGTGTGTGGTCGTGCATCTTTTGGACTGTTTCAACGTGTGGATGTAGTGAATTCTACATTGCTTTCGACCGTTTCATGATCTTAAATGCTAAGAAATTGATTAGAATTTATAATTCCGTTTTAATAAATAACAAGAGTTTGAATCTGAATTGGTTACATGTTTTGACACGTTTATGATTACAATTTTGTAATAGGTTTGGCAAAATAATTGAAACATCAAATTAGATATGTGACCAAATTCTTCTTACTAGTATAAATTGGCATTTAAAAAGAATTTAATCCACTAGTAGGCTACTTATTCTATATAGGCTTCATCGATGGATGAAACATCTTCAAAAGGATATACATCATTTGAGCAAGTGAAACATCTCTCAAGTCTGCAAACTTGGTTTACACATATGTAGAGCTGACAAAATACTTCCAGTTCCCACCTCGCTTTATATAATTTGAATGAGAAAAATTCAAATAAATTTTGCGCTACAGTCAAACCCTAGCAACTAGCAACTGAGAGCATCTTTATCCAGGGTGCTTAGCGGATGGGGCCCACCAAAAAGCTAAGTACTCTCTAAGTATCAGCTTTTAAATTGCTTAAATAAACACTCCTTAAGCATCAGATTTTGCACTATTCACGGATTCCACTGACACATGACGACCCGCGATTAGTTACTTTTTAAATTTTTTTTTTAAAAAAAAATTAAAAAAAAAAGAAAACAAAAAAATAAGCAGGGGTGCTAAGATAAAGATGCTCTGAAACCGAGCCCGCCTGCTGCCTAGGTCACATGCTTCTGTAGCATTGTGAACTCAACTCCCAAACAGCCAAACTATTCACTCGCTCAACGCATATGTGTATATTCTGATTTAAGTATTTATGCCTATTATGATTAGAAATCTAGATGAGCAAGACTCAACTTATTGAAGAATTCGCTAAAAAATCTTAAATGTCATTTGTCGTCACAATCTACAATTGGCTGCATGTACCATGAGTGCTTTGACATGAGAGGGGCAATATCTCTCGCGTCCACGAGCGTGTAGTTGTTATATGAGCGAAATTTATGTTTATTAGAGTTGGTTGTAACTTGCAATACAAAGCACTCATGGTACTAATATAAAAAGTTGTGAATACATATATGAAATATAGATCATATTCTCATAAGAGACATTTATCTTTGAGGCTAGTGATAGTGTCTCTAAGGCTTGACTCGAGAGGAGTGAACTCAACTCCCAAATTCTTCACTTTCTCCACACACACTTTGTAAATCATTTCGTCCTTCATGGTTTCTTTCATCTCACTTTCCCCATTCCTAAAACAAAGTCAAATGATCTTACGCTTTTGTAAACCCGTCGTATGATGATTAATTAGTAAGGATAAAATGGATAGAGGAGAACTCACATATCAGCAATACATAAATCTGGAAATAATTCACGCATAGTCTCTCTAATGTCGTATATCGTCGAAACTAGGCCATCCATTATGTATCTGCCATTGGCCGAAGGAGTCTCCAAGGCTTTGACATGAGCCAAGGCAACATCTCTCACGTCCACGAACCTGTAGTATGTAGAGTTGAAAGGGTTCTTACCATTTATCATATCCACAATGAGCCCAGCCGAATAATTAAGAGTTGGTTGCAAAAGTGGTCCGATTACAAATCCTGGATTTATCACGACCATATCCATTTGGTTGTCTTTGGCAAATTGCCACGCTGCATTCTCTGCCAGAGTCTTGGCAAGTGGATACCATAACTGAAGAAGGAAAGAAAATGTGTAAGATATAATCGAGAATTGATATGTAACAACAAATTTAAAAGGACCTTTAACTCGGTGCAGACACTTGGATCAGAGAAGAAAATCTCGTCCACCATGTCGTTTGGCCCCAAAGGGGGTTGGCGAACAAGAACCGTAGCCAAGGACGATGTTACAATGACTCTTTTGATGGATGAAGTTTTGTTGCATGTATTAAGGACGTTAATAGTACCGTTTAATGCTGGATCTATTAGCTCCGTCTGATAAACAGCCACATATACATTAGAAATGGTCCTGCTATTTATTTAATAAAATTTGCGAGATGTCCACTACAAACCTGAGGATCTGTGACGATGTACTTAACGGGAGAAGCCGTATGGAAGACAGCGTCACAACCTTCGATAGCTTGCTCGAAAGAACATTCTTCCAGAAGATCTGCTTTGAACAGTTTTAGTCTTTCTTTTGCACCCTCAAGTGCAAGGAGATGTTCTGTTTTTGCAGTGTCGGCTAAACAAAAAAAAAATATCATATACAGTAAAACTTTATAAATCAATAATACTGAAACTATAGTATTTTATTAATTTATAAAAGGTTAATTTTTAGAATTGTATATTTTAGAATATAATTTTTGGTAATACGCGTGAGTGTGAGCCCACCAATAGTTACATAATATTATTCTAGTTTTCAAATTTAACTTTAAAACCAGATTTTGACCCGTTCTTTGATTTAATTTGTTTTTGAAAATTTTAAATTTTATATTTATATTTTTTGTAATTAATATTATTATTTCAAAATGTTACAAAATATGTATATTAATTAGAATTAGTTTTTCTGAATTTAATAAATCTAATTATAGTTATATGTATAATAGAGTAATATAAGTATTCATATTGGTTAATCCCATATTCTAAATATCAAAATTAAATAATAATCATTAAATTCTAATTGTTAATGCACTTTTGCAGTATTTCAAATAATTTCTATTTGCTTATGTTGAGCAACTCTTTATTATTGCAATTTCGTGGCTTGAATAATAATTTTGTTCCATCTTATCTGGTAAATGTTTTATTTTCTCTCCTACGGAAATTGTTTTTACTTTTAACCATGGGAAATATTAAGTCAATATTCATTGCAGAGTTTTTAAGTGGAGTTCTTAACTTTTAATTTTTATTTTTTTTATTTTTTTTTTATTTTACGGTTAAAAACTGATTTTTAAAACTCTTATTTAAGAGACGATTCTTAGTTTTTCTTAGTTAAAAACTAAAAATCGGTTCTTAATAAAAGTTAAGAATCTCACCTAAAAATCATGCGATAAACATCGCCTAAGAGAACAGAATTTTCGTCAGAGTCTTTTTTTGTTGTTGTATATTTCTGTTTATTCTAAAAGATGATATTGAGATAAGGGAGGAGGAACAAACTTGGGTTTCGAACGGTAGCCTTAACTGTGTAGCCACGAAGGAGTAGAAGCTTAACGATCCAGGAAGCTATGTAACCAGAAGCTCCGGTGACGCAGACCACCTTTCCTTCGCCGTTCATCTTTATTTTTCTTTTTTCTGATAGTAAACTGTTTTAGATGAAGAGAAGAGAGATGTTCATTAATGAGTTTTGTAGTGCTGGTCAAATACGTATACATAGGAGCAGGTCCGGGGCCCTGGGTACATATGTCATGATTCCAGCCTTTGTTTTTATAAATATAGTTTCCGCCTTCAGTATTTTAATATCTAATCTAGCCTAGTGGTTAATAGTAAATGCTAATAACATAAATTTTTTATTCTTTTTATTAGTAAAGAAGTTTGGATCCATCTGGTTACATATTTGGCACGTTTGAGATTAGATTTTAAACATTTTGTAGTATTAAATTCTAAGAAGATAGAATTTTTAATTCCTTTTATAATAGTAAGAGTCTGATCGGAATTGGTTACCTACCTATTTGGCACCTCTATGATTAGATTTTAAATATCTTTGGCAAAATAATTAAAATATTAGATTATTTAAATAACACAGCTAGATTGTTAAAATAAGTTGAATCAATGGAAAAAGTTTTGGCTGAGACCCTTTACCACTAAAACAAGACAACTTGGTTCTGACCAACTTTTATCATTTAAAGTAAATAATTTTTACTAATCAATCGGAGAAATCGAGTTAGATATGGTTTACAAGTTCGTTTTAGACAAAAATATCAAAATCTAACTATTACAAGTCTAGTTTTGCTCACTCACTCAACTCAGACACGTTTTTCTATGTGACCAACTTCTTATTGATACAAGTATAGTAAATTGACACTTGAAAAAAATTGTTTAACGTAAAATAATTCTTTATGAACTCCATAGGTGGTTGAAACTGCTTCAAAATACATCACTATTTTTCATCCAGAAGAATTGTTATTAGAGCTTGAAATCACGGTAGAATAAAAGTTTGATGAGATTACGTAAGAAGACTGTTTTTGAGTCCAAGAGTCCGATTGGTTACAACTGCCAGGACGGTAGGCTTTTTTTTTTAAGTTATTGTTCAAACTTTACACTTTTAAAAATTGACTTTCCATAAAATAGTACCTTTTAGAAAACATTGGGAAAGAGAAAACAAGAGTAGATCATGTTTCTTTTAGATAACGCTCACGTCCACGAGCGTATAGTTGTTATGATCGAAATTTCTGTTTATTAGAGTTGGTTGTAATACAAAGCACTCATGGTACGAATATAGAAAGTTGTAAATACATATACGAAACATGATCATATTCTTACAAGAGACGTTTTTCTTTGAGGCTAATGATAGTGTCTCTAAGGCTTGATTTGACAGGAGTGAACTCAACTCCCAAATTTTTCACTTTATCCACACACACTTTGTAAATCATTTCGTCCTTCATCGTTTCTTTCATCTCACTTTCCCCATTCCTAAAACAAAATCAAATGATCTTACGCTTTTGTAAACCCGTCGTATGATGATTAATTAGTAAGGATAAAATGGATAGAGGAGAACTCACATATCAGCAATACATAAATCTGGAAATAATTCACGCATAGTCTCTCTAATGTCGTATATCGTCGAAACTAGGCCATCCATTATGTATCTGCCATTGGCCGAAGGAGTCTCCAAGGCTTTGACATGAGCCAAGGCAACATCTCTCACGTCCACGAACCTGTAGTATGTAGAGTTGAAAGGGTTCTTACCATTTATCATATCCACAATGAGCCCAGCCGAATAATTAAGAGTTGGTTGCAAAAGTGGTCCGATTACAAATCCTGGATTTATCACGACCATATCCATTTGGTTGTCTTTGGAAAATTTCCACGCTGCATTCTCTGCCAATGTCTTGGCAAGTGGATACCAGAACTGAATAACAAAAGAAAAATGTGTTAGAGATTATCCAAACTCTCAAATATTTGTTATGTAACAACAAAATCCAAAGGACCTTTGTTTCCATGCAAACATGTGGATCAGAGAAGAAAGACTCGTCCACCACATCGTTTGCGTCCAAAGGGGGTTGACGAACAACAACCGCAGCCGTGGACGATGTTACAATGACTCTTTTGACAGAGGAAGTTTTCTTGCATGTATTAAGTACGTTAATAGTGCCCTTTACGGCTGGATCTATTAGCTCCGTCTGATAAACAACCACATATACATTAGAAATGGTCCTGTTATATTTGTTAATAAAATTTGCGAGATGTTCCACAACAAACCTGAGGATCCGTGACGATGAACTTAACTGGAGAAGCCGTATGGAAGACAGCGTCACAACCTTCGATAGCTTGCTCGAAAGAACATTCTTCCAAAAGATCTGCTTTGAACAGTTTTAGTCTTTCTTTTGCACCCTCAAGTTCAAGAAGATGTTCTGTTTTCCCCGTGTCCGCTAATGCAAAAATATAAGACATGCAGTAAAGTTTTAAAAAATTAATAATGTTGAGACTATAGTATTTTAATAATTTATATAATTTTTTTTTTAAAAATATTATCTTATTATTTTATCGATTTATTTCATTTTTTTAAAATAAAATAATTCAAAATTCATCAAAATTTATTAATTTATTGTGTCTATTAGTTTTTCAAATGTTAGTTTTCTTTTTACCAAATATTAATGTAAGAGTTTTTACTGCAAAAAAGTAGTCAAAATGCAACACATCAAAGTCTAAGAGAATATTCAGATTAGGGGTGGGCACGGATCGAATAACACAATAATTTTCAGTATTTGTGATTTGCTTCAGATCTTACGGATATCTGATTTTTCGATTTGCTTTGCTTCGAAGAAATACGGATATTCGGTTTTCCGGATATCCGATTTTTTTTAAGTATTTGGGAATATTTACGGATATTTACGGATATCTCATCGACTTTGTTTAATACAACTAAATTTAAAAAACTATACAAACTTGTTTTTAAAAAAATATTTTTTCATAATATAAAATAAAAAATAATGAAACTATATGTTCCATATATTCTAAAATTAATTAAATTTTCTTATAAACACACAAAATTTTAGAAAATTATTAAAATTTTAGATAATTAATGATTTTATAAGAAAAATTATAAGTAAAATTTAAATAAAAATTATAAAATAATATGTTAAAATAATAATAATAATATAAAATTATACATACAAAATTCTATATTTATTTGTAAATATACATCTATTTGTATAATGCCGGAGCGGATCGGATATTCGGCTCTAAATTTTTTAGTATTTGTGGTTTGCTTCGTTTCTAACGAATATTAACATTTAGTATTTGCTTTGCTTCGACAACTTACGGATATCCGGATTTTTCGGTTCGAATCGAAACGAATAACGAATCGAATCAAATTTAACGGATAAAATGTCCAGCCCTAATTCAGATAAAGAGGAGGAACAAACTTGGGTTTCGAACGGTAGCCCTGACGGTGTAACCACGGAGGAGCAAAAGCCTAACAATCCAAGAAGCTATGTAACCGGAAGCTCCGGTGACGCAGACCACTTTTCCTCCGCCGTTCATCTCTCTTTTTATAAACTGTTGTATATGAAGAGAATAGAGATGTTCAGTAATGCTGGCGAAGTACGTATATATAGGAACAGGTCCCGCCCTGGGTACATAGGAACCTCATGCTTCCTGCCTTTGTTTTTATAAATATAATTTCCGCCACCTCCAATGGATCTTAAGTGAGGTTCTTAAAAAAAAGTGGTGGCAGACCTCACTACGTATCGTGAATCCTACTGATACGTGGTGACCTACGATTGATTTATTTTTCATTTTTTTTTAAATTAAAAAAAAAAATTAAGAAGCCTTTGGAGTTCTTAAAGGATTGAGGTGATCTCATCTACCCTAATGATACTTAGATCATTTCTAACGGAAAATTCTTAGAAAAAAAATAATTAAAAAATATGTCTATCTTTTGTTTTTTAACCCTTTTTTAATAAACTTAAACAGCTCATTTTTTTAATGCTCGCAAAGTGAAAAAAGACACTTGTGTACATCTTTGGACTGTTTTACCGTGTGGATGGGATGAATTATACCTTGCTTTTTGACCGTTTCGTAATCTTAAGATGATTACTTTTAAATTCTTTTTGTTAATAATAATAGGAGTTTGAATCCGAATTGGTTACATACTGACACGTTTAAGCTTAAATATGTTTGGTAATATTAAATACTAATAAAATAATATTTAACTCTTTTATTAGCAAAGGAGTTTGGATCCAATTAATCTTTATTTGTTTTATTAGTCAAGGAGTTTGGATCCAATCTGGCTACATATTTGGCACGTTTTAAATATTTTTTGTAATATTAAATTCTAAGAAGATAATTTTTGAGTTCTTAATAATAGTAACAGTTTGAATCCGAATTGGTTACCTAGTTGGCACCTATAAAGTTAGATTTTAAATATGTTTGGCAAAATAATGTAAATATTAAATTATTTAAATATGTGATCCGAAAGGATTTGTAAACCCAAATACTAATTTTACGACTCCTTGCATTCGAATAAGCAACTGATCTATTTAAATGGTACAACTAAATCGTAAAAGGAGTCGAATCCATTGAAAACTTCAGTTAAAATTTCTTTACCATTTAGGCCAGAACGACTTGCTTATGTGGCCAACTTCTTATTAATATTATAGTAAATTGGCACTTGAAAGAATCCGTTTGAAGTAAAAATTAAATTGTCAAAAATATCATTTTTTATATCAATTTTTAAAAATAATTTAATTACTTTTGTTTTTGTTTTTTAAGAGGCAAAACACTTATAATCTTCGTATTAATTAATCTAAAACTTAGAGTTTAGAGTTAAAAAGTGGTGTATAGTGGGAATAGAGTTTAAAAATGTAAAATTTAGGATTTTAATTAATTTAAAAAAAATTACCCCTTAAAAAATTGTATTTTTAAAAATATCTTTTCAATAAAAGTAAAATGAAAAGTAGTACAATGAAAGTGATTTTTTAAAAATTTTCCTAACTTTTTAATTGGTTGAAACAGATTCTAATACATCATTACTTTCTATCTAGAAGAATTATTATTAGAACTGAAAATCACGGTAGAATACAAGTGTGATGAGATTAGTAAGAAGTCTCTTGATGAGGCTAAGAACATCTCAAATGGAGCTTCTAGTTTCGGATTTTTTAAAATACGTATATATATGTATGTATATGTATATATATATGTATGTATATATTTATAGTATTATTAAATTTTATTTTTTAATTTTATAAGAAATTTAATCTAAAAAAATTTCTACAAAAATATTTTAAATTGAATTTTTCGTAAAGTTAAGAATTTCACAATATATATACGTATATATATAT
This sequence comes from Moricandia arvensis, assembly GCA_905132765.1. Lineage (NCBI taxonomy): Eukaryota > Viridiplantae > Streptophyta > Magnoliopsida > Brassicales > Brassicaceae > Moricandia > Moricandia arvensis. The sequence goes on from CAJHQP010008110.1 coordinate 21,000, forward strand.
ATACTGAGAATTCTCAGAACTTAAATCACAATATATATATAATTTTTTTTGAGAATTCTCATAACTTGAATCCCTTCGTTAAAAGCTCGAGTAAACTCATTTAAAATATTTGAACAATAGATATAGGTGTGGGTTAAATGTTTTTCATGCATGACATGTGAGGATCAGTCAAATTTAAATACATACATACGTTAATCGTAAAATTAACTTAATTTTTGAAAATCATTCTTTACATAAAAAGTAAAAATAAAATTTATAAATAGTTATTTATAAATTTTTAGTAAAAATATACAAAATATTATTATATCTTAATATTAATTGCAGATTTTGTGGATTTAATATTTATTTGTTGCGGGTTTATATGGGCAAATGTTTGTATCAAAAAGATAACTCAACCTAGGGTAGGGCGGTTCGGATAGGACGAATTTGATCTGCGAACCCTACACTAGGCAAGAGTATTAATAAAGTTTTATTAAGAAAATCTATACTAATAAAAGGGACCTTTTGAGGTTCCATAGATCGTCCACATCACCATTGGACATTCTTTCAAAAAAAGCCACGTGGGATAAAATATAGTTTTACATTTTAAACATATAACATAAAAAATGGAAAAATTACAAATATAAGATTATCATTTTTCACGAAAAAACTGCTTATCTCCATAATGTAACATTACCATTTTATAAAAAAACAAAAATATATATATATTTAATTTCGAAATATTAAATAATAATCAAACATACAACAAAAAAATGGAAATACTACATTAAACATTATAGTTTTACACAATATAAGAAAAAATAAATAATAGATAAATAATGTAAATATATAATATAAGAATTATATATATAATAAGGCAAATATATAATATATGAATTAATATAAAATAATAAGTAAATACACAATTTTTTAAAATGTAAAAATTTCATTAATCATTTAATATCTATCTTAAACTATAAAATATATATTAAGTAAATAAGTAAATACACAATTTAAAAAAAATAGAAAAAGTACATTAATATTTTAACATCTATCTTAAAATGTAAAATATAGATATTACGTAAATAAAAAATATAAGAAATGGAAATACACATTTAAAAATGAAAAAGGTACATTAAGTTTAAACATCTATCTTAATATGTACATCTATCTTAAAATATAAAATATAGATATTAAGTAAATAGAAGTATAAGAATTGGAAATTCATAATATAAGGAAAAATAAATGATAACTAAATAATTTAAATATATAATATACGAATTATATATATATATATATATATTAAGTAAATACGCAATTTAAAAAAAAATGGAAAAAGTATACGAAGCATTAAACATCTATCTTAAAATGCAAAATATAGATATTAAGTAAATATATAATATGAGTAAATAAATATTTTTAAAAATGAAAAAGCACATTAAGATTTATAAATCTATCTTAAATGTAAAATTTTATATTAAGTAAATAGAAGTTATAAGAAATAAAAATACACAATAAAAATGGAGAAAATTGCATTAAGATTTTAACATCTATCTTAAAATGTAAAATATAGATATTAAGTAAATAGAAAGTAGAAGAAATGGAAATAAACAATATAAGGAAAATAAATAATAATAAATAAAAAGTCTAAAATGAAAATATTATATTTAAAGTTAATATAAATTTTAAAATATATATATATATGCAAATAATAGTAATAATTAAACACATATTTTCAAAAATGGAAAAAGTTAGATTAAGATTTAAACATCTTTCTTAAATGTAAAATATAGATATTAAGTAAATAGAAAATATAATGAATGGAAATTTAGTATTGTTCATATTGGTTTAGTATTGTGCTTGGTTTATTAGACGGTTTATGATGGTTCTATTGTAAATGTAATTTAAGTTTGTTTAGCATATTTTATACTTAAAATAACTTAAATTGATTAATAGTAATATTATGATAAAAATAATTCTTAGAGAGTTTTCAATTAAAGAACATTATAGTTCAATTTATTAAATTCATTTATTATTTAATACTAAAGTTTTTTTAAAATATAGTGAGTTATAAATATCAATGATGGAGTTGGTGAATATAACATGAAGACAAAAATATAAATATTTAATTTTCAAGATAATAAAGTCAGATTTTTATTCAGTTATTTGATATATAATATCTTAAATTAGTTTTTAAAAATTATACATAATGTATATATATACATATATATTAATCTTCCAGACTTAAACTATTATATTATATATGAATAATTTTGTTAAATAAAAATAATTTAAGATTTTTAAAATAAAACAACAAATGATTATTTACATATAATTATTGTAATATACATTATACTATCATTTAACAAGTATTAGATACGTTTTCATATATCATTATTTCTACTTTTAGAAAGCAATAATTAAATAGCAATATCATCTAGGTTAAGTATACGAACAACAAGAATTCAAACATCACAGAAAATATTCACACAAACATTACAATACAATAATTTTAATATAAAAATACAATTTAAAATATATTATTCAAAAAAATAGTTATATACTTAAAATTTGAAAATCAATGAAGTTCCGCGCGTAACGCGGATTAATCCCTAGTCTTATTATATAAAGAACAGTTTACTCTCTTCTTAGCCCTCCACGTAGATAAATAGCTTCTTGAAAACATGCCACGTGTCACAAATAAACAAGGGGCCGAGCTTTGTTTTTGATGTGTTAGTTTCTAAGCTTTATATATGGACCTTTATTTAACTCTAATTGGGCTGTGTATAGCCAAATAGTATTCGTCTAGGATAATCAAGGAAGGTAGATAAATGTTAATTTATGAATGTTTATGAGCTTCGTATTTTTTATATATGCTTCACATTTTAAATTGGGCCTGTAGTGAATGAGAATTGAAATGTAATGGCTGCAACTATTAATGTATACCGGTTTTGTCTTTTTTGTTTTGTTTTTAGTTTGGAAACTTTGCATCGCTTTGTGCCCAAAAAAAAAAAAAATCTGCATCGCTTACGAAGTCCATCCAACCACGGTAGAATCTCCGCATGCGTTACAATGAACCATTGTTTCCTGTGATAGACTGTTAGAACCCGGCCGCAGTTCCTATTGATTGGATTTCAGTGCACCGGCACAAGAAATCCGGGACGTTACGAAAATCAGATGCATTCAATCGTCTTCTTAAAACCCTCATTAACATCGTCTCCCACTCCTCACATGATTTGTCATTCAATGCATTTTCATTACTGCCATTGTGCGAATCTTCCACTATAAATAGGTAAGTTTCCTTTTATCGAAACTCATATCTTCATTCATCTCGATCGCATAGATTTCTATTTTTTTCAGAGATAAGAATGGCACTCCTCGACAGCTTGCAAGTACCGATCTACTTACTCACAAATCGCTTCTATTTTGCTTCTTCAGTGGTTGTTGAATCCTACCGGAATATTAACTTCTCTGCCGTTTGGAAACCATCGCCACCACTATTCTCTGGTTTTTCCAAACCCCAATCAAAACTCCAAATCGAAGGAAAAAGATGAAGCCAAAGAACCAAGACCTTCGTGATCTGAAGGCGGTAACGCGGCGATTAGAACCTATGTCAAGGTTCAGACGGAGAAGAATTTCGACGACAGTGCCAGTGCTTAACACAATGAAACTGGAACCGTCGGCGATGAATCCCGTGAAAGCAGATGTGATACTACTGATAAAGAAGGCTCGATCGGAAAATAATAAGTCACAAGCGGATCTAGCAAATCATATTTACGGACGAGCATACACAGGTGGTTCAAGAAGACGATAAAAGGAGCGGCGATCCTAACCACTTGCTCGAGAATATGGAAGTAGTGCTAGCTTATTAAACTAGGTAAATATGTAAAATTATCAAAATGATGTCGTATAAAGTTTTGTATTCTCATCAACAATTGTATAATTCTAAAATAACCCTTTTAATTTAAAGTAAATATTTATTTTTGTTTTTTTTAGAATTTATGTTTAATCTTTTAAGCCTTATACAAAAATAAAATAAAATAAAGAAATAAGTATAAATGATAGACGACCACAATCAAAAGAAAAAAAATCATGATAAAAGTAAAAAGAAAAGATACAGATTTGTTTTTTAATTTACCTTTTGTAGTTTTTTTATTCATATTAACCTTTTAACCTGATCAATTGTTTTAAAAAGGTTATATATGAATTAAAACTAAAATGACTCATGTTGTCTTTAACAAAATTATGTTTGAAATTAACATCAACAGGCTGCCACATCGATGATATGAAATACAGATGATTCACTATTACAAACAAATTAATATAATCACCACGAAAGTCATCCAAAGTTCAAACCATTGCAAACATTAGCTTACTCATTTTTGATAACACATGTGTTGCATCATCTTTACTCCCGTTTTTCAGTTAAACAGTTAATGCAATCATACCATTACATTTATTTTAATAACGTTTTTAAACTTAACAAATACAATCCACTCACAAATAGAAAGACAACAAAACGACATCCACCCAGTCCATAGGCTGAGTGCTATTGATCAAATAAATAGAATAAGAGCTTTCTTACAATTAGCAACACCAACAGTTAACTTATACTAATATAAAGATTGATGTGTGTAATAAATACTATTCACACAAAAGAATCGTTGATTTCGTTTGTTTTTATGGGCTTTTTACGAGTGACATGTATGGTCTTGGTTGACGTTATTGGTCTGATTAAATTAACAAAATGTAAGTGTACAACTTCGACTTCTCTCCTTTCAGTTAAAATATTAAAACATCTTCTTCACGACAAATGGCGACTTCGATATCTAGGGTTCTGCAACTATTGTATTTAGTCGGGCGGGGGCATCTTCATCGTCTTTTAAGATCTCACGATTAAGCCAACAATAGAATTTGAGGAAGGTGTGTGAAACAAATATTCAGGATCTTTGGTCGAGCTTTCTTTGCGTTGTTTCGTATGAGATTTTTCTACTCCTTACGAGATGCATTGAATTATCGCCACTAACAACAATCTTTACTCCTTCCACACACAACAAGCACAATTAATAACTAAATGCTTCTCTCTTCCAGATGGTGAACCTACATATAAGGGTCATCCTTCATATCCTTAGCATCATCCTCACAATTTCTTATAACTCTATAAACTTATTTTCTATCCTCCCTTTATGGAAGCACGAAATATGAATAAAGGAGGAGAGCTAATGGGGTTGATAACTTGACATGCTCTGGACTGATGAAAAGGTTGTCCTCCCCATATTCTCTGCATTTCTTTCTCAATTTTAAGTTGTCGTTACTGTTATTCACCATCTTTTTCATCTCTTTTCACAGTCAACACTCATCCATGGCACTCTTCAAACTTTCAGATTCAACCGTCGATGTTCGCTTAACTAAGCTTAAAAAGTTCGTCAAAGGAGTCCGTGAATCAAATGCTGGCTGATCTGTTTAGTTTCCGTAATTGAACTTATGGGACTGTAAGATACAAAAAAATTATTTTTTGTTTGTTTCTCATTACATTCAGAGAAATGCAAAAGTATTTTTTTATAACAAAACCAAAGATGATATAACACATGTTTTTTATAATAATTGTATTTATCTATATAGTTTTTTTTATCAAACATCTATATAGTATATGTTTGTATAACAATGCTAGACAATATAGGCGTTAACAATTGCTAGAATCGCATTTAGGCATCATTTCATGGAATTAGAATAACACACTTTAATGTTATATGACAAATTATAAAAGTATAAACGAAGAATTATATGTCATTGGTAAAATTTTGAAAACCAATATTATACAAATTAATACTACAAGTAAATGATAAAAAAAAATTCAAAATGTAAGCAAAACCAGTATGATACATGTTATCTCTATATGTAAATGATAAGAAAAAGATTTTCATAAATTGAAACTAAATAGGTTATCTCAGGTTAGGGAGTACAAATTCAAAAATCAAAACAATGCAATATCTCACAATCTCTACAACGCATTTGCAAATACATAATTACAAAGGACTTACGTGAAAAATTGGTTAGAACCAAAAATAAACAAAATCCTGTAATTTTTTTTAAAAAAAGTTTTTTAAATATTTGACATAATATCAAATCCCGCGCGAAGCGCGGACTTCTCCTAGTGAAGTAAAAAAAAGATGTCTCACTCATCGAGGTTTTTAATTTGTTTTGTTGTTGTACTCTTATCGGCAATGATTTATCTACCATTAATTTTTAATGTGTTTCATCGTTGTATTCTCATCAGCAATTATGTACCCATTACCTACCATTAATATTTCACTCGAAAGAGCATAAGTATTAAAACGTAAAATTACAAAGTAATGCACATTAAAAATGATATTTTTGAAAAACAGAAGAGTATAAATTTTTTCGAAAACGTTGATATGAGTAACTAAAACATATTTATTCGATAAGATAGTCAATAGATAATAATAGAATATACGTTATGTAAAATTTGACAAAAAAAATAAAGAAGTTACGTAAGATTGTTGTGCGATTCGTTAGACTAGTGGATCCTATTACTTGAGCCTTAAGGCTTGGTTACATATTTAAATAAATAAATTGGCAATGGTCTAATAATAGATGGAAATTAAATAGGGTATATATGACAATACTTTAAAACATGAGCAATTTCCATCTATTCTTAGACCATTACCAATTTATTTATTTAAGAAACTATTAAACATATTAAAAACATGTTCATTTTTAGTTATAAATATGTTATTTTGTGATTAATTATTTCTATAACTTCTATTTATTCAAAATATAATAAACATAATTATTTTTAAAAATTACAATTTACTATATCTAATAAAGTGTATTAATAATGTTTTAAAAACTATCTTTATAAAACCATTGATACTTTGAAAAGATAGAAGTGCATTTTATGATGTATTTTAACCATGTATATTTAAAAGATGAATAATAATATGAATAATGCAATAAACATGAATTTTTTTCAAAAGCATATAGAAACTATTGAAATATAATATTAGTCTCAATTGATTTTCGCACCTTTTAAGCCCAATGTTGAGTTTTCGGATTTGACCTTTCCTAATTGAATCATATGTAAAAAGAAATGTTTGACCTATTATTTTTAATATTAATTTAATATTTATTTTAACCTTTCCTAATTGAATCATATGTAAAAAGAAATGTTTGACCTATTATTTTTAATATTAATTTAATATTTATTTTAATCATATTTATTCTCAATTTTAAAAGCGTAAATAAATATGTATATCCGTAAAATTAATTAATCTAAAATTATAATTTATATTTGAGGAGAAGTGGAAGAGAGTTTTGAAAAGTAGAATTTGAGATTTAAAAAGAAAATAAAAATTGAGAATAAAAGTTTTAAAAGAAATTTTGAATTTACAAAAAAACTGAAAAAAATTGAAATATTTTTTTTTTAAATTATAAAAAGTTTGAAGTTAAAAATATATAATTCAAAAATTGTAAAAAAATATTTTTGGTTTTCATTTATTTAAATTACTTATATTTACATATCTATAAATCAAAAGTAAAAACTCTTCTCTCTAATAAAATGAAACATAAATAATGATACAAAGTGGTAAATTTGAATTTTCCCTAGATAAAACACTTTGTAAAGTGTTAATCTGAATGATAAAAATACAAACATATCTTGCCGCGCTATAGAG
>CAJHQP010008111.1:0-28667 GCA_905132765.1 Moricandia arvensis
GTATCCCAATGGGTTCCAACTTGCAGCTCCAAAAACCCATAAACCATGGCCAAAATGAATAATTTATTTATGATAATTTATTTTTCCTGTTTATTTATTAAAAAATGTGAATAAAAATAGAAAAAATAAATATAAAATATAACAAATGAAAAAATTAATCAGATATTGAACCCTGAAATATGATAATAAAATAAATTAGTAAGTACAATAGCAATAGAAAAATACAAATATTACATTTAAACATCTATTCAAATATTAAATAATTAATATATAATATTAATAGAAATGAACAACGGTAAATATACGCATATAAGAAATAAAAAATATTACATTTATTACAATCTATTATATAATTAAAATAAGGTAAATATACCAATATAAAGAAATGAGAAATATTACATCAAATATCTATCGTAATATTAAAATAACTAAATTAAATAAAATAAATAATAAATAGAATATACAATAAGAAAATACAAATATTACATTAAGCATCTATTGTAATATTAAGAATAACTAAAATATATATTATAACAAAAACAAATAATAAGTAAATTACGATAATGTAAGAAATAAAAATATTAAATTAAAACATCTAAACTGAATATAATTCCAAATACCAAAACATAAATAATATATTCAAATATATAATTGTAAAGTTAAGTATTTTGATTAATATGTATTGAATTTTGTATTATAATTGTAGTTTGAGTATTTGAACCTCTAAAATTGGTTTGTATGAACTGCACAAGGAAATAAATCTATCGATGTATTAAAAAAACATAAAGAACCGAAAATTGTATCCCATGTTTTATACTAAAATCTAAACATTCTACCTTATTATCATAACTACCATAATTAAAGTAGAGTAAACATTAAAAGCGTATAAAACCTATTATATATTGGCTGAAACATTTTTCAAACAGAAGATAAACATAATATATAAGAAGAATAACAAAACATGTACAGAAATATTTATATCATTTTAATTTAGAACCAAGTTTAACATTTTAAAATACTCATTAATGCATAATTTAGATATGTAATTATTTTAGTTATTACCGTCCGTAGGCGGTCATCCTAAGTTAATGAAGAAGCGTGTCTTATTTTGGAGCAGGAAGGAAGCGGTCTCTACGGTGACAAAAAATGTGCGGCTAGGAGAGGACCGAGTCTCATCCTTTCTTCGTCCGGTTTCACTTCTCTCTCTCTCTCTCTCTCTCTCTCTCTTCTCTCTCTCTCTCTCTCTCTCTCTCTCTCTCTCTCTCTCTCTCTCTCTCTTCTCTCCTCAAAACTCCCTCTCGATTCTGTTCTCTCGGCCGATATATTATATATCCTTAATATTTTATCTAACCCAATATACATCTTAATGCATACGACGCACTAGAATCTTTTTCAAACGGCGACTGATGGCTCCTCTTTCTCGCTCATATAGTCGACGAAACAGCTATCTCTCTCTCGTCCGTGGCTCTCACACACTCCTCGACGACTACGGCTCTCCATCTCCTCTGTCTCCCACCGGCCAAGATACCTTTCCTTCCTATTTCGTGAACACTGCACCATCCATCTTCTCGGCCCGAATCGAAAGTGGTAAGCTTTGTGTTCTCTGTTCTTTACAATCATTGCATGTCTTTGACTTAGACTTCCATCATGCATGTCTTCATCTTCTGATCGCATATGTGGTTGTTCTTTCCTTCTCGAAACCTTCTAACTGGCAGTGAATCTCTTGTCTCTTTCTCTCTCTCGGTGCTTCTCGTCGGACACCTCTCTGGTTGACCTCGTCGGCGACCTCTCGCTCTGGTGAAACTCTGCTTCTCGGTGGATCTCCTCTCGAATCAAAAAGGTAATAAAGCGAAAGCTTGGTCTATTCAATTTTGCATGCTTCTTTTTGATTCTGCTTATTCTTGTTTCCTGATTTTGTATGTTTTTGATTTGTACGCATGATCAATCTGTGAGATTCACTCGCTCGGTGGCAGTTCCTCCCGACGGCGACAGACATCTATGACGGGCGACAGGAAATCTATCCTCCGGTGGTAACTCTGAAATCACCAATTAGCTTGTGATCATGTTCTTCAAGTTGTGTATAGTTTGTTGTAAGTGGCTGTGGTTGAATCGTATTAATAGTTTTTTTTCTGTCTTTGTTTCCTCAGATGGATGGATCGTTGAGGTTTTGCTTTGTTCGTTGTCCATGTTGAACGCAATACAGGTAAGCGGTCTGTCTTTGTTGTGTTTTAGGCCTTTGTGTCTAAGTGGTAGTGATTGTTATTCTTAGGGTCAGTGATGGTTAGTGTTAGGTAGTAAGGAAATGAAACATAGTAATGAATGGTTAGTGTTAGAAGTAATGGAATGGAACGTAGTTAATGTAATGGTTAGTGTTAGGAAGTAATGGAATGGATCGTAGTTAATGTGTATGTTAGTGTTAGGGTAGTAATTAATGGTTATGGTTAGGTAGAACTGAATGGTTTCGTGATGAATGTTGTAGATAATTGTCTTGTCTATAATGGTTATGGTAGTAATCAATGCAGTGTTGTTGAATCTATAAAAAATAAGTGTTCTTCTCCTCTCACATTCTCACTCTTTCTCTTCTCTTCTCCTCTCAAACGTGTTCTTCTCCTTTCACATTCTCACTCTTTCTCTTCTCTTCTCTCTTACTTGTGTGTCCTTCGTAGATGGATTCCAATCCATTTACGCAGACAACAAACTATGTTGATCTACTCAATAGTCAACATAGTCAACATAGTATTTCTTTTGGTAACTATGAAGATGTAGTCGTAGTAGGCACGGAATGATGTTCCTGACCGTCGGGAACGAAGGAAGTGGACTCCCACGGATGATGGTGTGCTGATCAGCGCGTGGCTCAACACGAGCAAAGATCCAATTGTCTCTAACGAGCAACGATCAGGCGCTTTCTGGAAGAGAGTTGCAGCGTATGTTGCAGCAAGTCCGAAGCTTGCTGGCTGCGAGCAGAGAGAGTGGAGCCACTGTAAACAGCGTTGGCACAAGATCAACGACTTGGTGTGCAAGTTCTGTGGTGCATACGAAGCTGCCACAAGGGAGAAAACAAGCGGGTGCAATGAGAATGATGTCCTGAAAAAAGCACATGAAATATTCTACAACAACTATAAGAAGAAATTCACTTTGGATCATTGTTGGAAGGAGTTGAGAAACGACCAGAAGTGGTGTGATGTTTCTTCTGCAAAGAACGAGTCCACCACTAGAAGAGGAAGTGTGAAGATAGTGGAGATTCACCAAGCTCCCAAGTGTCTGAAACCAAGCGTCCCGCGGGTGTTAAGGCATCAAAGGCCCGAGGGAAGCAGACTATGGTTGACGAGAATGCGGTGAATGAATATCAGAGTATGTGGGATATTAAACAGAAAGATTTGGTAATAAAGGAAAGGTTACAGAAGATGAGTTTACTTGACTCTCTTATTACAAAGAAAGAGCCTCTAGCCGACTATGAGGAAGCCCTCAAGAAGAAGCTCATCAGTGACTTGATGTTTAATTAGTGTAAGTCTTAGTTTGTGTGATTGTATATTGCTGTTTAATGTTTATTGTTTTCTTTACTTTCAGGTGAAGGAGTGGAGCAGTGGGAGTACAAGTATCACGAGTTTCTTTGGAGTCTTAGGTCTGACGTGTCTTGTTTGTTTTTAAGTGTCTTGTTGGAGTCTTGTTGTCGAGTCTGTCTGTCATAATGTCACGTGTCTTGTTTGTTTTCTGTCACGAGTGTCTTGTTTGTTTTAAGTGTCGACTAGTTTGTTTGTTTAAGTGTCACGAGTCTGTATGTTGCTAGCTTCATAACTCTATATATAAGAGTATGTTGTCTATCTTCTACAGCCAAACAACCAAAACAACTCATTCTATCTTTCTTACCAACTCTTCTAAATCTTTCTTAACAACAAAACCAAACTCATTCTATCTTTCTTCATTTCTTAACATCACCAAAAAGATATTAGCATACCAAAATGCATACCAACTTTATATCCTCAATGGCATCCTCTTCTCATAACACCTTTGATGGATCACTTGATGATACTTTTAATCAACACTTTGATCAATACTTTGATCAATATTTTGATCATGCGTTCGAGAATTTCTCCATTGATCATGGTCACCAAGAAGAAGAGAGAAAAAAAAGAAAAAAAGAATTTACATCGAAAGAAATCGTGAAGAAGGCAATTTACGATTATGGAATGATTATTTTAGCGAAACTCCAACATATCCTCCAAATCTGTTCCGACGAAGATTTCGAATGAACAAACATTTGTTCATGCATATTGTTCATCGACTCTCCAATGAAGTTCAATTTTTCAAACAAAAAAGGATGCTCTCGGCAGGGCTAGTCTCTCTCCACTTCAAAAGTGTACAGCAGCCATTCGTGTCTTGGCATATGGTAGTGCGGCTGATGCGGTCGACGAATACCTCAGACTCGGTGCAACAACTACTCGATCATGTTTGGAACATTTTGTGGACGGAATAATATATTTATTCGGCGAAGAGTACCTGAGAAGACCAACAGCTGTTGATCTTCAACGTCTACTTGATATTGGTGAACATCGTGGATTTCTCGGGATGATAGGAAGCATCGATTGTATGCATTGGGAGTGGAAAAATTGTCCCACAGCTTGGAAAGGGCAATATACTCGGGGTTCAGGTAAACCAACAATCGTTTTAGAGGCGGTTGCTTCATATGATCTTTGGATATGGCATGCGTTTTTTGGACCTCCAGGTACCTTAAATGATATTAATGTTCTTGATCGCTCACCTGTTTTTGATGACATAATTAATGGTCAAGCCCCGCAAGTCACTTACTCAGTTAACGGAAGAGAGTATCATTTGGCTTACTATCTCACCGATGGTATTTATCCGAAATGGGCAACTTTTATCCAATCAATTCCATTACCACAAGGGCCGAAAGCAGTTTTATTTGCTCAATGTCAAGAAGCTGTCCGAAAAGATGTCGAGCGTGCTTTTGGAGTCCTGCCAATCTCGCTTTGCCATTGTTAAAAATCCAGCACTTTTTTGGGATAAAGTGAAAATAGGGAAGATTATGAGAGCTTGTATCATACTTCATAATATGATAGTCGAAGACGAACGAGATGGATACACTCAATTTGACGTTTCAGATTTCCAAGAAGCAGAAGACAACGGAACTTCACATGTTGATCTCACGTATTCTACAGATATCCCTTCAAATATCTCCAACATGATGGGTGCTCGAACAAGAATTCGTGATAAACAAATGCATCAACTATTGAAAAATGATTTGGTGGAACACATATGGCGTAAATTTGGACGTGTTGAAGACAACAACTGAGTTGAAAAGCTTTTTGCAAATTATTCTCGTATCTTAACTAATCTTTGTTTCATATTTTTTTTAAAATCAATGTTTAAGATGTAATCTTTTACCATGTTTTGTTTAAGAAATATTTTTTTTTCAATTTTTTTTTAATTTCTAAGAACCCTTAATTAAGAGACTACCATTGCAACACATTAAATGGTGCTGTCTCTTAACTAGTCTCTTAACTCATAATTATAATAAAAAATAGTTAAGACACCCTTAATGGGTATATGGGTTGATCTTGCTCTAAGTAGGTTCTTTTAAAGAGACCACCAGATGGGTTGCTTGAGTTTGCTGATAGAGTTTATGGTAATTATTAGATAAGGTTTCTTTGTGAGTTTTCGTGTTCTAGTTTGGCTAAAATCTTTGTACTTTCGACAATTTTGATTCATGTTTTTGCACAGAAGTGTTGGCGGATGACTAATACCAAATCTTCCTTCACGAAGTTATCAATGATTTACATGAAGACTTTCCCGGATAATTTTTCCTAGCTTTCAATTTCCGAGAGGTGAGATAAGAAGCGTCTTTTCTGAGACCCTCTGTGAATATGATGTAACTATCCTTGAGTATTTAAGGCAGTATGAAGCTGCCGTTTGCTCCCTTTATCACTGATCCAGCATTTTCTCCGTGTGTGGAGAATTGGCTTTCTCGTGGGAATCGTCAGGATGTTATTCTTCTCGACTGCGAAAGAGGAGGCTGGTCGCTTATGGCTTTTCTCCTAGCTAGCTTTCTTATTTTCAGGAATGTTCATAGTGGTGATCGCATGACTCTTGAGATTGTGCATCGTGAGGCTCCCAAGGGTCTTTTGCAGCTGCTCTCGTCGTTGAATCTTTCCCTTCTCAGATTTGTTATATTCAATATGTAGCCAGGAGGAACATCAATCCTGAGTGGCCACCTCCTGAAAGATCTCTTTCTTTGGATTGTCTGATTATTCGAGCGATTCCCAACTTTGACTCCCAACATAGATGCAAAACCGATCATACGTATTTTGGAAGAAATTACAGTAGCACATCTGGTCTTTCCACGGAAATGCTTTATTCTATGTCTAATAAGAAAAACCCCCTTCGGCATTATCAACATGTGGCTTTCTGTGATTTCTTCAGACACTTTCTCTCTATAGTGTCAATTTTTCTAACGTAACTCTGTTTAATCTGGCTGCAGGCCGAATGTGCGTGATAAAAATTGGACATCCCAATGCTGGGTGCAAGGAGATGTTGTACTGGATTGTGTGCATATTGGATTTAGAACAAAACGAGAGGTTATGATGTTTCGTGTGATGTTCAATATTGCATTTATCAGGTCCAACATACTAATATTGAACTCGGGACAACTTGGATATTCTTTGGGAGGCCAAGGATCATTATCCAAAAGGGTTTCGAGAAGAGGTGTGGACCATTTTGTTCACCTCTTTAAAAATTTATATGAATAGAAGATATAGAGTGCTAGAGGAGAAACATTTTATTTATTTTTATTAAACTTGGATGGGTGGGATAAAGATAGTCCATACTATAAATGCAGTTGTTCCTTGACTCCATTCTTTACGCATTCAGGTTTGTTTGGAGAAGTTGAGAATGCTTTGCCTCAAAAAGTTCTAATGCCAATAGTAAATGGTGATGAGAATGGTGGCTTGTCCGTTGAAGCTTTTTCTAAAGTTCAAAACTTTTTAGTGGTGTGGATTTGACAGAAAATGGAGAAGAAAGTTCTAATGCCAATAGTAAATGGTGATGAGACTGGTAGCTTGCTCGTTGAAGCCTTTTCTAAATTTCAACAACTTTTTACTGGTGTGGATTTGGCAGAAAATGGAGAAGATGCTGCTTTGTGGTTGCTGAAACAAGTTTGCTGCAATAAATGATGCAAAGGAGTTCACAAGATTTCGGCAACGGGGGAGAGGGGAAGGGGGTTTATATGAACTCTCCTAACTCTAAAGAGGAGACCAACACATCTAGTGCTGCTGGATAGTTCAGATGAAGGCTTTGATGCCATTCATAGACCTCGCATTTCTCTATCTTTTGATAATGATGACACTGAAGACATTCCTATATCTTTTGCTCCTGAATCTTCAGAGGAGCCTAATGAATTCTCTCATGGACAACATCGAGAAGTTTCATCAAAAGACAGTGTCCATACTTCGGCTCTTCCATCTTCTGCCACACTTTTACCTCCACCGCCACCACCACCTCTTCCCCCTCCTCTTTTTTTTGTAAGTAAGTTACAAGCATAGCTCGTTATTATCCCTAAACCCCACCTCCGCCGCCACTGCGACCTCTGCCCAGTCTCAGCAGTAGAGATCCTCTGACAACATCACACCAGCCTGTTAACAAAACCTCACCACCAACTCCTCTTCCTCCACCTTTCTCTAAAAGCATTTCTCCACCTTCAGCTCCATCTCCTCAATCTTCATTTGGGAATACTGGAAATATACTTCAGGCGTAACCACCTCCACCCACCACCTCCGTTTGGGAACATAAGAATTAAGCTTTAGGTGCAACCTCCTCCTGCTTCAGTCCAAGCATCTTATTCTAAATGTGTACCGCCACCACCCCCACCCCCACTGCCACCTACATCTCATTTTGTTCTTGCCTGTGTTGGCCTACCTTCAGCACCCCCACCACCTCTACCTCCACCTCGTAAGGATAATATATAAAATGCCCCATGCCACCTCCACTTCCTCCTTCATTGGGTGCTCCCCCTCCACCTCCACCTCATCCACCACCACATTCTCCTTCACCTGAAAAAGTTGGGTGCTCCCCTCCTCCACTACCACCACATCCTCTTTCATCCGCAAAGTTGGGTGTTCCCCCTCCTCCACCATCACAACATCCTCCTTCATCCGCAAAGTAGGGTGCTCCCCCTCGCCTCCACCACCACCAGTATCCAATACCCCTGCTCCCCCTCCGCCACCTCTATCCAAGACCCTTGCTCCTCCTCCTCCGCCAGCAGTGGGAACAAAAGGTTCAAATGCACTACCGTCACCTCCTTCTACAGGAAGGGGGCCCACCACCATTAGGAGAAAAAGGTTTAAATTCACCGCAGCCACCTCCTGTTGCAGGAAGTAAAAAGTGATATAGCCTATTTATTACTAGTTTTAGACCATGTTATATGTCTATTTGGGGTCTATTATGTGTGTTTAAGCTATGTTTTAAGGTCTTTACAGGTTCAGGTGCATTTTGGAGATATATAGAGATACTTGAAGTTTTTGGAGCATTTAGAAGAGAATAATCCGTAGCTGATCATTGAGATAGTCGAAGTACAAGATAGTCGTCGATCGACGACACAACCTTGTCATCGACCGATGGTACAAGACCAAGATCGATCGATGTTGCACACTTGCCATCGGTCGATGACCACAATTCACAGACAGCTGATCCCAATCCCAAGTTAGAGACAAGACACAAGATTACAAGATTACCCCTGGATGAGTTTTGACCTAGATTTTAGGGTTTTATATTTATAATTTATATATTACACCAGATTATATATTACACCAGAGATGTGAGAGAGAGTGTGTGTGCGTGCGTTTGCAGATTGCGTGTGCAGAGGGTGCACAAGTATTCTATTATAGTTTTAGAGTTTTTAGGGGAGAGATTCATAATTCTTTAGGGAAATTTGTATTGGAACCCCAATATTTTATCTATGCATTATATTCAGATTATTATTCTTACTCTAATTATGTCTGAGTAGTTATCAACTAGATTTACGGTTTGAATGATAGTAATTACGGATTAGCCCAAAAATAGGATTGCTAGGTTGAGATAATATTCATCAATAGAGTTTTGCTTAATGCTTACATTCTAGAGTAGCTAACTAGGATCTCGAAAGTAATACATGGACGACTACGAGAGTAGGTTATGTGCCAGAATAGACTACATTGAACTAGGTTGTTAGGCGCATGCGAGAGCTGGTCTAATTAGCTTGGTGAACATATCAAATCTCGTTCACACATCCTTCTGATTTCACTGCCGATCATCAGGCCTTAGTCGTCGATTGATGGTCTTTCATATTTCTCGCATATGAGAGTTGGAGTTAAAAGGGTCATTGTAAGACCCAAACCGGCCGACTAGGCCGCAGTCGAAGCCTCACGTCGCTCGGTACGTACACAAACCGAACCTCTAGATTTTTGCCCTTATTTTTAATTTCGCCTAACAGCGAAGGCTATATTTAGACCTTAGCTTACGACTACCTTAGTCGATTCTTAGCTTAGATTCTTTCAACTTATGCACAGCGGAATATTTTCTAGATACCATTGGTTTATAACCAATCTAATACTTGTCCGGTGTAATCGCCTCAGCCTTGGTTAGCTATATCAACTACCAACTAGCTCAAAGGTCGATCCTAACCCAAACCAAGTCATACTGATCTGAGGTTCCATTCCCCTCGATCATTGTATTAGCATCCTAACCAGATACCAATATAACCAGTAATTGATAATTCATACCTTTGCCACAACCACGGAGCTTAGTAGCTCATCGGACCTCCATTGACCCGAACTGCACTTACTTGTCTAATGAACCATTAGACTCATTGAGTGTCTTAGTTCTTATCTTATTCCTACATAAGACAAATCCCTTTGGGTACTTAGTCATTCAACCAACCATCCCCACAGACTAAGGTAACCCTCGAGAAGTCTTCAATCAGTTAAGGATATGCATTTGGCCCTTATCGGCTCATACAACATCCAGCCTCGTTTCACCTTATAGGCAATAGTACCAAGTCCCTTCCTGGACTGAGAATGCCCATCATATCGTAAGTCAATCATCCAACCATCCTCACATGACTCAGAAATGATGAGTCTTCATCTTGCCCAATCGGCATTGGTCTATATCCGAGACAACCGATCTAACGTGTTCATAGCAAACAATATATTCATTAATCAGGTTAGATCTGACACCTTCATCCATCCCTTATGGATCAGGTCGTCCCTTCTCAACCATGATCAGACCATATACATCTTTCCTTGAACAGTCATACCTAATCGGTCACGATCCATTCATACCTCCTCGGTCCCGAATCATTCGTACCCTTTTCGGACCCGAACCGTTCGTACCCTTTTGGTCCCGACCCGTTCGTACCCTTTTAGTCCCAACCCGTTTCGCACCCTTTCGGTCCCGACCCGTTTGCACCCTTTCGGTCCCAACCCGTTTGCATCCCTTGGATCACAATACGTTCGTACCTCTTGGATCACGACACGTTCGTACCTTTTGGATCACGGCACGTTCGTACCTTTTGGATCACGACATGTTCGTACCTTTTGGATCACGACACGTTCGTATGTCCTGACTTAACAAGTCATGGACTGAACCATATGGACCGGACAGAACCTTCATCCAATGGCACCGTTTGGAACATGCACCCTTTGGTCAATGGCACCCTTTGGTCGATGGCACCCTTTGGTCGATGGCTCCTTTTGGTCCTCGTACCCTTTGATTCTCGCAACCCTTGGCACCTCATGCCTTTTGGTTACTTGCACCCTTAGTAACTCACAACCCTTGGTGACTCATGACTCTTGGCACTCGTGACCCTTGGCAACTCGTGCCCTTTGGCAACTCGTACCTTTTGGGACATTCCAAACGTTCAGACCCACTGGCCATACCTTGGAAACGATCCGGACTAACCCGCATAACCGGCCCTTGGTCTAGGTTGCGGTTGGGATGTGGATAGATTATGACCAGGGTCGTAACCCATGATCTAACCATCACACCCCTTCGTGTATGAACAGAATGAGAAGATGAAGAATGGATGGAATCAAGACTAAGGGGATCGGATGCAACAATGGGACCAATCGGAACATCGGTTTGACCACAAGGGTTAACCGCATGCACCATGGAACCCACGGCCCATATCCTACCTTGGAAACCACATTAGGGTCTTCCACGTTCTTCCCCTTATCAGACTTCCCCATCCCTAATCAGAAATCCTTTCCAAAACATTACACTCGCCGGAAAAATCACCACCATAATCGGCCCACTTTTTGGCCGAGAACTCTCTCTCTTCTTCTCTCTCTCTCTCTCTCTCTCACGTTTTCTCTGAGTGTTTTGCTCTGAAACTGAATGATAAAAACGTGCAGGGAGGACCCCTATTTATAGAGGAGGAGGGGGTAAGTTTTGCCCCACGAACATGCACGACCTGTTGGTGAAAGGGCACGACTTGGTCGAGAGGTTGCAACCCTTGACCACCCGCAACCCTTCGCCCATAACAGACCCTTATTGGGTCGATTACCAAATCCAACCACCGAACCAGACCCACCAGGCTTAGCCCATGGCCTAGCCCAAGGGTCCACCAGGCCCAACCACCATGGCCGGACCACCTTGGCCCGCCACCGGGCCCGGGACCAACCGCCCCAGAACCCGAACACTCTGTTCCAGCTGAGATGAGCTGATCCCCAGCTGGTCCAGCTGACTGAGCTGGTAGCTCAGATGAATGAGCTGACCTAGGTAGTGTTGAGCTGAGCTGAGCTTGGTCGAGCTGGCCGTTACACTTGGTCCAGCTGCCCAAACATTTGTCAAGCTCTTTTAACTTATTTCTTTCCCTTTCCTTTGGTTAAGTTCTTATGACTTAACTCTATTCTGGGCCATGGAACATGTTTAACTTGATCTAAACGATCCTTAGCCTCGTTTCCCTCGAACCATGGTCAGTCCCACGATCCTTATTCAGGATTGGGGGTGCTACAGTCATAATATTAATATATGAGTTCTAGAATATTTACATTTATGTGCTTCATATTCCCTATAGTCCATCAAGCTTGAAATCCTAGATCTAGCACATTAACATTTGCATCTAGCTAGTTTAGTAACATATTTCCATATTTACGTTATTAGCATATTTCCATATTGAATCTACACCTTCTAATAAGGAATATTTCCTTAAATCGATTTGTTGCTACCAATATATATAATTACCTAGCTTAGTCTTTAGAAATAAGAAATGTATTGTGTGTCTTTGTTTTCTGTGGATTCGATCCCTATGTACTACACCTGATCTCTCTTGGCAAGACTATTGTTTTGTATGCTAAGATTAAAAGTTAATTAAAAGTTAATTATTTAGGATATTTATACCCTGCTAGAACATTAAACACACCGTGCCAAATTTGGTGTCGTTGCTAGGGAGCATTGATCGCCATTAGATTTAATTTCTAATATTTAGTCTATGTTTGTTTTTATTTTTAAGTTACTAAATTTTTATTTTCTTTGTTTCTCAGGTACATGCAACGAAGTACCATGAGCAATAAAGGACAAGAACTACTATTCTCAGACCCACATAAGCTCAAATGTACGATTCGCAAAGAAAGACGACAAGCATCGATCGACGACATCTACTCAGCGTCGACCGACACCTCTTTACGGATAGCATCGACCGACATCAGAACTCAAGCATCGACTGACGTCGACCACATAGCATCGATCGACGACAACAAACGAGTTCAAATGGTTGCGCTTATTGTAGTGGTTCAAAACGAGAATGAAGACTTGTGTGATCTCAACGGTCACCCTGTGTAATGCATCAAGTCA
Organism: Moricandia arvensis; assembly: GCA_905132765.1. Taxonomy (NCBI): domain Eukaryota; kingdom Viridiplantae; phylum Streptophyta; class Magnoliopsida; order Brassicales; family Brassicaceae; genus Moricandia; species Moricandia arvensis. The sequence continues at coordinate 12,841 of CAJHQP010008111.1, forward strand.
AAGATAGACCATTAGGGGGTTGTAATCCATGATACAAAAGCCGAAGCAGAAGCAGACGATGTTGTAGCCCAACCTAAAGCTAACACCCAAGTTGCTTATAGAACACTGGCTGACTACAACCGTCCAGACCAGTTCTATGCAAACAGATCCGCCATTTGCCCTCCAGGTTTTCAAAGAAACGATTTTGAGATCAAGCCAGCTTTCTTCGAACTTGTAGCGCAGACGCCTTACCATGGATTCGTCATGAGCACCTTATGGATCATCTGGAGAGATTTGAGGATCTAGTGACTGTTATTAAAGCCAATGGAGTCCTTGAAGACTATCTTTTCTGTAAGCTCTTCAAGTACTCACTTGTTGGGGAATCTTCATATTGGCTTAAGCAGCTACCACCAGGATCTCTAACATCCCGAAAATACATCAAGAATGTTTTCTTGGGTAACTTCTTTGATGATGCAATAGAAGAAGATCTAAGGAACAGATTGCTACCTTTTCACAATAACCTTTAGAGTCTTTTAGAAACTCATGGATCATATTCAAGTCATACCAAAGAGACAGTCCACATCACGGGTTCAACGAAGTGCAAATTCTTAGCACTTTCTTCAGAGGTATTGGATTAAAGTATCAATTGGCTTTGGACACAACTAGTGAGGGGAATTTCAGCACCAGGAGCCCTGAAGAAGCTACTAGATTGATTGAGAATCTGGCGTCAAGCATTAATACCTATAACACAGATTTTAAAAGGAGGAAATCAATCCCAGCTGTGAGCAAGGAGCAGATTTAAGAAGTCAAGGCAAAACTAGATATTGTTCAGAAATTTCTCAAGAAGCAGGTTATTTTTGCAGAAGTAGAAGCGATAGAGTCTGGAGAAGATGAGATTGAAGAAGAGGATGTGAACTACATCGAAGGAAACAGTTTCCAGAGATAAGGAAATCCATGTTTGAACAGAACTCCTATGGGACTGGTCAAAGGAGTAACTTCAATCAGAGTTCACAGAAGGGCCATCAACAACAACACGACTTATGGATCTTCCTACTACCAGAATCCTCCTCCAAATACTCAAGAAAGCAAGATCGAAGCGATGGTTGATAGAGTTTTAGAGGGACAACAGAAGATGACTGTGAATTTCAATGGGAAGATATATGGTCTGTACCTCAACCTCAATACCAAGTTTGAAAACCTCAGCACCCATGTGAAGAAATTAGAGAATCAAGTGATGCAAACAAGTGAAACCATTAGGAGGCATGAGAGCTGTTCAAGGAGAAAATGGAGGCTGTACAAAAGCACCACGTCAATTCATTGATTGATGATGATTTCTGGAAGGAATTTAAGAGAGAGAGAGAGGCTCTAAGACATCGATTTTCGTGTGAAAAATTTTGTGTCACTCGGCACTTCTCATCCACATCGATTGAAACCAAGCAGTGAGCATCGATCGACGTTGAAGCCTACAAAATCAGTGGCTTCGTGTGAATCGACTAACATCGATCGACACATAACTCATAACATCGATCGACAGTGTGACCTACGCATCGATCGACATTGCGACCTCAGAATCGACCGACAGATGAGGAAACCAGTTCGATTGCCGAAACTCAATGCAATTCTGATTATGCGTGCAACTGTGACAATTTCAGAACAGAATACAGACACGTATGAAACTATGGATATTGATAGAAAGATGAGATACACTTAAAGAGAAGCCAATGAAAAGGAGATGAATAGATTTGCTAAAAGAGTTTTTAAAATTCCTCTAGATATTTCTTTTGATGAAGCTTATTATACTCACAGATTGTGGATGTTTTTCAGGGAAAAAAGGGAGACAAATGATGATATAAAGATAAAGTTCAATCACCTCAGAGAGAAGATGAAGAAGAGGATTTGTCCGAAAAATAAAAGTGATCTTGGAAAGTTCGTGATCCCATGCTTCATCAAAGGCCACGAATATCCCAACTCCCTCTGTGATACTGGATCATTAGTGAGATTATGCCAAAATCTATGGCAGAGGAGCTGAACCTAAGAGTGGAAGCCTCCAATGATTCGTTCACGTTTGTAGACTGATCAAGAGTAAACTCATGAGGGATGGTGAAAGATGTTCCAGTGCACATCAACAACACTCTAGTCCAAGTAGACTTCCATGTGATGGACATCAGGATAGACTGGAACTCTTCGCTACTCGGTAGAGCATTCATGGCCACCGTAGGAGCTATATGCGATATGAAGTTAAACACGTTGTATCTATCCATAATCGATCAATATATTTTCAAGAACCTGTTAAGAATATGAGTAAGGCTACTCTGATTGAATTTTCTAATGATGCAGAGCTTATGGCCACATGCTTCTACGATTATGAGTCCAATGAGGAATCAGAAGAAGGAACATCGATCGACACCCATGCCACACCATCGATTGACGAGCCAGAAATTTAACAATCGATCGACACCCAAGACTCATCATCGATCGATACCCACCATTCAGAACCGATCGACACTTGCCACACCCTAGCCAACCTCGAGTACGATGAAAATTACAGAGAAGAAGAAATAATTGAATACCGAGGAATTGCTATGGCAGAGGATGGTGTTTTTCATGGATCCCATCAATTCGAGAAATCCAAATCGATCGATGGTAGCCATTCACCATCGATCGATACTGGTTGTGATTCAGAGACCTAACTAGATTCAGCAGCAGAACGCGAAAAGAAATATGGTTATATACAAAAAGATGAGTTCGACATTATGAGAGATCTACACGGTCACGCATAAGCTATGGATGGTAAAATTCTACATGTCACGAAAGAAGATGTGGCAGATATACTTGCGATGGATAATGTAGCTGGGATTTTTTTGGTCAACAGTCTGATACTCAAGCATCGATCGACGGTCACCACAAACCATCGATCGACACCCACCAGTCATATCAAGGATACGGTGAAGCTTACCAAGAATACAATGCAGATTACAAGGAGGAAGAGCATATTGAGTATCACAGCCTAGCACTGGAAGAAGCTGGCTGGGTAATGAATGCGAAAGTGGATAATAGAGCATCGATCGACGACATATCTTGGCCATCGTACGACATCAAACGCAACCCAGAAGAAGCGACAAGAATATATTGCGCATATAATAGTTAGTTCAGACTAGACGAGTTTGGAATTTTCAGAGACACAGAAGGGCGTGCACAAGATCTTTATGGAAGAATTCTAAACATACCAAAGGACGATGTAGCAGATGCCTTTGTTATGGTTATTGGATCAGGAGCTTTATTTGGACAACATCCATCGATCGACGCACAATTAGGCCCATCGATTGACAGAGAGGAAAAAAAGCAGGTGCCAATCTACAATTATCTATACACCCCCAAACATTGAACATCGATCTACGCCATAAGCCATGTATCGATCGACATCATTCCACGGGTGAACCGGTTTTGTACCTTTGATCTTTTTGTTCAGGAAGTTCACAATCAGTCGATTGGATAAACCCACTTTTGATAGACAATACTGTAGAGCATGGACAAAGAGATTATAATGCAAACAGCAGAAGAATTTTTATTGGGAAAATAAAAACGAGTATGACATCTACAAAGATGAGAAGGGCAATGCACGACCATGAATGTGCAAGAAGAAGACATCATGGCAGTTTTAGAACGAGATACTATGTTTGAGCGCAACTACATATGCTTACCTGAACATGCGGCAAATATCGCTATGAAGAAGTAAGAAATATACAGTAGAGCAGAGATTGACGATATCGTGCATGAGATCTACAAAGCTCAAGAAAGGTAATTGGATGATTTCTACAAGAGGCTTGATGATGTCTACTATCCTATAGACAAGTGCCTCACTGGTTTGACTACATGCATGGATGAGATGAAGCAAGATTTGGATATTGTTCAAAGACAACGTGCGATTGGAGCAAACAGAGGGACATCGATCGACGGCAGCATCATGCCATCGATCGATACTGAGTTCGACAGACAAGAGTCTGGTGCAGAAAAATAGTTAGAAGACATGTTTGATGAGATTACCTTTTCTCAAAGCCTGATAAAAGAATATACCTCTCATAATTGGAGGATGGATCAGAAACTATAGCTGCTAGACTTAGAATGCTACAGCGCAATATTAAGAATCTACAAAGGAGAATGCATTCCGTGGAGGTTGTTAAGGAGATCATGAAGAATGAGAAAGCTAGAGAAGATGAGGCTATGAGAAGCTTCGTTGGTACATGGTTTAAGAATTGCAAAGAAGATGTAGACACTTGTTTTCCAAGTGTTGATCCACCTCCATTCTAGTCAGAAACTTTGAAACGTCGAGCTTAATACTATAACCAAGCGCTGAGTGGGCGCTGAGTGGGAGGCAACCCAGTGTTTAGTAATTTTTTATTTAGTTTTTTAATTATACTACTTATTTCGAGTTTTATTTTGTTTTTACAGACTATTTGAGTCCGCCATCGATCGACACCATAGAGGCACCATCGATCGACAATGGATCGCGACCATTGATTGACCAAACCCTCATACCATCGATCGACGCTCTCTTACAGAGAGAAATATCGAGTTTTCTACCTAAGCTATTTACTTATGATTTGATTTTTCCTAACCAATGGCGGATTAAAGTGGGGACAGTGTAATTTAAGTCTATGGGAGGTTCACTAACGCTATTTATTTGTTTTTGAGTTTTATTTTTATATATAAATTTTTTCAAAATTTTTATTGAGTCAAGAAGGGGACTATGATCAAGATTTATTATTGACAAACCATACTTTAGCACCATTCTTAGAAGGTTGTTTGCAGAGATTACTATAGATACCAAAGTTGATCATCCTGCCACTATATCACACTTGCTTAGAAAGTTTGAAGGAACCAAAGCTGATTTTCAACACTAATCATGACATTATCTGCTTGCTTTGGGATTTGGTATACAATGGATCGGATTCCTTCTGCAAATCTGGAAGGTAAAAGTCTGTGTGCTTCTGATTCTCCTCTATTTTCCCTTCAGATAAAAAAGATCGAACATGATTTGGTGGCTACAACCATTAAAGCTTGATTTGTATGATTCTAGAAAGAGATAAGGTAAAAAAGAAGTGAACATGATTTGGTGGCAAAAAAAATTTTAGGGCTTGATTAATGGAAACATGTCCAAATATCTCAGTCAATTATTATCCATTAAGCTTGAAACCCTAGATATATCTCAGTTGATGGATATTCTGACCCTTTTAACTCCAACCCTAATTTTTTGCTATATCTAGGGTTGCGATAATATTCATCAATCGAGTTGTGCTTAATGCTTGCATTCTAGAGTAGCTAACTAGGATCTCGAAAGTAGGACATGGACGACCACGAGAGAAGGTTCTGTGCCAAAATAGACTCCATTGAACTACGTTGTTAGGCGCATGTGAGAGATGGTTTAATTAGCTTGGTGAACATATCAAATCTCGTTCACACTTCCTTCTGATTTCACCGTCGATCGACATCAACCCTTAGCCGTCGATCGATGGTCTTTCCTTTTGCTCGCATACGAGAGTTAGAGTTAAAAGGGTCAGAATAATTAATATTTGAGTTCTAGAATATTTATATTTTCTGTGCTTCATATTCCCTATAGTCCATTAAGCTTGAAATCCTAGATATAACACATTAACATTTGCATCTAGTTAGTTTAGTAGCATATTTATATTTACGTTATTAGCATATTTACATATTGCATCTACACCTTCTAATAAGGAATATTTCCTTAAATCTATTTGTTGGGCAAATCTCTCAAATAGATCTTTTTGAAGTTTTTGTCACAAAAATAGCACTCAAAAAAAATTACCAAAATAGACCTTTTTATTTTGAAAATTTAATATTTTTAAATTTTTATTTAATTATAAAACTCACCTCCAAAACCCAACCCCATAACTCTAAACCATAAGTTTAGATTAATTAACCCAATGGGTATAAATATATATTTACACTCTTTAATATAGGGTATTTTGGTCATTTTTTTCTTTGAGTGCTATTTTTGGGACAAAAACTTTTTTAGGTCTATTTTGGTCTTTATCTCTAAAAACAATTTCATATTCTAAAAGAGTAATAGATCTTTGCATTCTACTTTAAGGGATATTTTGATATCCAATATATCGTGATATGTTTAATTCATACCCGACTTATATTACCATGCAAACAGATACCCGTATTTTCAAAAAATTCAAATAACATACTTATTATTTATTTTTTGGGCGAAATCATACCTAGTCGCCACATCAACTGTCACATCATATAATTTTGCTGATGTGGATGCTACATAAATTATTTTTGCTGACGAAGATGATGTGACAGTTGATGTGGCGACTAAGTATAATTTTGCCCAAAAATAAATAATAAGTATGTTATTTAAATTTTTTGAAAATACGGATATGTGTTTGTATGATGTGACAGTTGATGTGGCGACTAGGTATGATTTCGCTCAAAAAACAAATAATAAGTATGTTATTTAAAAAATTTGAAGATACGATATGTGTTTGTATGGTAATATAAGTCGGGTATGTGTTGTAATGATTTAAATTAATCGATAGTAACATACTGCAATACTAGCATTGAATTTAAATCATTACAACACATACAACTTTATAAAGATGGTATTAGGATATGATCGATACATTATAAAAGTTGTATGTGTTGTAATGATTTAAATTCAATGCTAGTATTGCAGTGTGTTATTATCGGTTAATCTTGGTTATGTTGTTTACATTTAAAGAGTTTAGGTTAACATATCATAAATTCTTAATTTTTAACACAAAATTATCCGCATGAGTACATAACCGATCTAAAAAGTTTCTATACAAACACATAACCAAGATTAACATGAGTGTAATTGATATAATCCAAACATTATCACGAATATACCCCTTTAAAGTTTTATCATTTAATTAAATTTTATTAATTTTACGAAATAATAAAATTTATAAGATGTCAACTTTTTTTATAAACATTTAATTTTTTCTTTTTAAAAAGTATTTAAAACAATAATTTTTATTTCGTTTTTAAAAAAATATTGTACACATGGCATATTTGTCAGCAAAATTAGCTTACATATCATCCACGTCAGCAAAATCAGCTTACATATCATCCACGTCAGCAAAATTAGATGATGTGGCAGCTGATGTGGCGATTGAATATGATTTCGCCAAAAAAATAAATAGTAGATATGTTATTTGAATTTTTCGAAAGTACATGTATGTTTTGCATGGTCGTATAAGTCGGGTATAAGTTGAACAAATCATGATATGTTGGGTATAAAATAACCGTTTCCCCACTTTCTACATAACATAATGAAGAGAGAACTAATCAGAAGCATTGGTCTGCTTCTAACAAGTTTCACATCCATTGTTCTAACACAAGAGTTTCGCTTCTTCCACTTCTTCTTTGAGCGTGTTTATTTCATTTTTGCGAAGATAAAGAGTAAAGACAAAGCAGAGGAAATCTCATCTCGAGGAGCAGATGGTATGTGGAGAGGTTTTGTTCTTTTTGTTACCTTCAATTTCAATCCTCAAACGAAGCAAACATGTCTAACTGGAGAAGAAAATTGTCCCAATCTAATTAAAAACTCTAATGAAATGACAAAGTGTTGAGCAAAAGAAGCCTTTTATATACCTGAAATTTTGGTTTGTCCATCTCTCGGATTGAACTTGTCTGAGTCATCCCAATGAAGTGGACCTCGATGTAGATTCCAAACCGAGATGAATGAAAACCACATTGTTGACTTTTTAATGGGATCAGTACTGGTAGTTGTGGATATATAATCTCAATGACTGCACAACATCAAAGTAAATGGTTAAACCAAAATAGCGTTTTTCTCAAACAAGTATATTCAAATTTTCCATTTACCTCATTCATGGCTCAGGTAGTGTATCTCAGCTTCTTCATATCTTCTATGGTTACAATCAAACTGTCCTTTTTAACATGTGAATGTTCTTGTAAGATCATATGCAAGCATGAGATGTATCCATTCCTCTTCTTGGAGATTGGCAACTGCGTTGGGATTCTGCAACACCAACCAAATAGTTAATAAATATTCACTGGGAGTAAATTAAGTGTTTGCTTGTATTTTTTTTTTTTTTTTTTTTTTAAATTAAGTGTTTGTTTTGGTTGGCATGTCCATACACTTTACCGTTGTTAAAAGGCAAAACGTCCATGTTAAAACCGCAGCTGATGTTTCATGTCCAGCTATAAAGCATTGTCATCAAGGTCATCACGTAGCTGCTTGCTAGAGACCTGATACAAAGTTAGATCAGTAAAGCTGACAAAAACTATTGGAAAAGAAGACAGATTTATTACAACGTCTCCTGAAACCAAAAGTAAGTGAAGGATGCTAGGATCTCTTTCGTTCATATATATTCCTCGTGAAACTGCAGCTCCTCTTCTTCTACCATTCTCTGTAAAGACAAGAAAGTGGAAGGAAGATCCAAATAGCGTGAACAATTCCTTGCATTGTTGCGATCAAATCATCAAGTGTGTCATTGATCAGTTTCAGGGACGTCGCAACGTTCCTCTGACGAGGGGAAATATCTTTTTAAATTGGTAATGTCCTAAACAGGAATAGGTGAAACACTTTTATCTTCAGCTTCTCTTAGAACACTGTAGACTACCTAACAAAGAGAACCTCAATACAGAAAGAAAAGGGTGAAAGCATGCATGAGAAAGAACCTCGATCACACCGGTATCATTGGTGAGAGAGTCAAAGTCGTAACTAAAAACAGCCTTGTCAATAATATCAAGTGTCAAACGAGAGAAGAGTGGTTCCATCTCCACATCTTCCCCTGTAGATGCAGCAGAATCAAGTTTCTGGCAAAGCCTATCTGAAGCTTCTCCAAACAAGCTGGATCATAGCTGCTGCATACTAAACAACAGAGAAAAATGTAAACAAAATGGCTACATTCTCCAGCTTAAAGAATCATGCTTTTTTACTTTTTTAAATTTTTGTTTATACCTTTCTATAAATTGGGTAACCTTCTGATGCAACGCAGGGACAATGAGTCCTTTTCGCATCCCAAGCAATAGAAGGATCCGAGACGATCAAGAACGACTATACAATTTAAAAAAGGCAACACAAAAATGATTGGGATTCACTACTTTCCTCAACCCATACTTTTTCCCATTAGTTAAAAGAAAACACAGAAGCAAAATTTTGGGCCAAAGGTCGACCTGAAGATTCCACCATAAGTAAGGAAAACTCATACAAAGGGATGAAGAAAAAGCTTCTTTCCGGACAACCTGAATCGAGCCTTTAGCTTTAGGAACCTTGAGGTAGTCTCGGTCAGAGCCGGTCCAATCAAACATGTAATCCAGAACATTGCTGGAAACTCCAAGCTTAGATAAACCAATTCTTGACTGTAGATGGGAACCTTTTTTACAAACAATGACCAAAAAGAAGATCAGACAATCAAACCAAAAACCATTACAGAACAAAGATGCTTTGTGCCTAAAAATGAATTCTGCGCTAAGAACTATCATCTTCATCCATCATCCCTCAGCTAATATCAATACTTTTACCTATAATCCATGCTTCTTGTTTTATCTGAGACAGTTTCTTGTCTGAGATTAAAACATAACAAATAAAGTCCTCAAGCACCCACTGAAACTAAACAAAATCCACAAACCTTTTTTCATGTTTGAAACTTGTCGAGCCAAATTGGTAAAAGATCACCTAGATTTTCGAACAGTGAAGGCTCCAGAACCAATCCCAACACGGTTCTTTGGACAGCCAAGGTTACTGACTACTATAGAGAAGGAAAGTCTCAAGAGTAACGCGGGTTATATGTGGAATGGATTTTACAATGAAGTCATCAAAACTCCTAACAGATGCAACTGGTATGAAAGTATAAGACTCTTGAACTAAGTCAAGCTGAAAAATTGATAAAAGATTGACAAATTTCTTATGTAAATATTATAAGAAAAATACAAATTTAGGTAAAAAGTCAAATATCCATTTCGTAAGATAACAAGAAAAAACCAGGGAAAAAGAAGCTTCATATACCAAGGATGGTTCGGATCTGATCCGGTGGGTGTCGAGCTAGGGATTTCGGATCTGGATATCCGTTTTGTTGATCCGTTACGGCTCGGTAATAACTTCATAATCTTCAGCTAAAGTTTTAGCCACCCGCACGCAAGCTTCGGACCTGAAGTTTAGGGACTTGTATCTGCTCGAACTCGGGAAGAGAGCCTTCGCTTCCAAAACGAGGCCGAAGAAGGCCTTGAGGCATTCCGATAGCATTGCTGGTGATTGTCTCCCGTCGTTCAGACAAGGAAGTTCCGTTGTGTAAGAGCGGAAGATTTGCATTTTGTCTGGAAAGACCGCATTTTCGGAGCAGTGAGTCGACTTCTTTCTGGACGAGGAGGTTTATGTGGTTCTCGATCATTGATCCGATGTTGGTTACGTATTGGGACGCGACATCGTGTCTTAGCAACGGTTGTTGAATCGCGCATAAAACAGTTGATGAGGAATATTTTCGAAGGTGTTTCATTGTTCTGTAAGAATAAAATAAAAGAGATGAAGTCTTAAGAAAGTCCTTTTCGAGTTGAAGGAACGTAGCCATGATACCTGTGGTGGAGACGGGCTGCTAGAGAGTAGTTGCATCGACTGATGTCAACTGGCTTGAGTCGGTACTTGTTCTGCTTCGTCTGGTTAATTGCCCCCCGCTCATCTTTGATTTGTGCGTCTCTGCAGCTTGCTCACACATCTGTGGAGTTTGAGAAAGTACATGAATTATCTTTAATGCACAATCATGCCTTTTGATGGACCATGAATATATATATAAAGTTTGATCTACTTTCATGTACCTAATGATAGGGTCGAGCAAAGCAGAAAGGACCGGGATCAAAAGCCGGTTTCTCTCCTGAAGCAGAAACCATCATGCTGTTGTAATTCTCTATTATCTCAAGCGTTAGAGAAACTCCTTCTCGGACAGCTGGAGGCGGAGACAGATCAATAGCTACAGGTGGAGGGTAACGTAGAAGCTTCTCTCCTCGGGTTTTAAGAATGTCGAAGAAGGTTTTCTGTGCAGCATCCTTAACCATCCCAATTGTATACACAGAGTAGTGTCTCGCCCAAGTAAATCTGAGATCTGCAAGGTGAGGGGAGCAGCAAAGTAATGATAAAATCAACTAGAGAGATAAATAATGTAGTATAGGAGAGAGGTTAAACAGAAAACTCACAGTGTAGCTGTAGAACTCTAAGGTGTTGGTGAGTTTATAAGAAATAATAAGACTTGGTTGTGACTGCAGCACTTGTTCGACTCTCACTTTAAATGGCCTGCAAACTCCTTCGAAATTCTATCCATAACAAATGTAAAATCAGATTCTGCTGCCTTTAGGGAATCATTCTCAGAGGTATTCTTCGCGGTTGATTTATGGTCTGCTGAGTCTATGTCAAATAAAGCATGAACAATTCTCTTTCTGATGCCAAAGCCTGCACCCAAAACAGCATTCACCTTAGGAAAAAGAAGCACAACAACATGATATCTGGTCTGAAGATCATGACAATGAATTCGCACACTCATTGATACACACAAGTTTTGATAGCCAAAATAAAACAATCATTCTAACATCAGTCATATGAGGATCAAATGCAGGACTCATAAGAGACGAACAAGTGGTCACAAACCTGATGCAGCCACCCAAGCATGTCTCCCACATATCGTAAGGGGTCATGGGCATGAACTTCAATAGGTCTAGGCATTCCTCCAGGTCCCTCCACGTGTAAGAGCGCTAAATAAACCTTCTAAATAACGCATTGTGTCTCAGATTCCCTACCTGTAAGATTTCCGCAAACATGCCCCGTATCATTAAAGTATAACAAAGACTACAGTTCAGTAAAGCTGAAAGACTAACCTCCTCTGCACAATATTTGAAGAGCGCAGGTTTCTCTTTAAGACAGCGAACAGCAGTCCTCAAAAGGTCACCAACCTCTGGGTTATCTGTATCACCCAGTTTCCTACACTCAGCCTGAACCCACCTAGAAGAATCAATGTTTCTCTGATTATATATGATAGTTGAAATTTCTATGAAACCTCTAAGCTCACAGGCAACAAAAAAAAAAATCTTTATAAAGTAAATCTTTTCTTTGACATGGCAAAAGGCTCTAGCAATCTGATAGGTGTGGTAAGTGGTAACAGTAAAGAAACACTGTTGAGAAGTTGAGGGAGAGACCACCAGACTATGTTTACTCTCCACAGTAGCAATAACGAAATTCATGCTCAAGTTCCAAACAGTAACCAAGTTTCTACCAACAAAGTATTCTTCAGAATCTTTTGGAAAGAAGCAGATAACGTACCTGCAAAGACGCTCATACGCTCCTTCTTGGTACATAGCCATCACACCCATCAACTCCAAGCCAGCACGCTGCATACACATTCCATATAATCAAACACTATACACAAAGGTATCCACTCTGCACGCAAAATCAACACAAATATTGAAAAACGTTCTGAAAATTTAACCTGATGATGCGTCCTGAGAAGTAATTTGCAATTGGAATGAATCTCCTGAACGTGAGACAACGCTTGGAAGAAACTCTCATCCAATTCATCTTCCCTAAGCGCTTTAATCCTGCATCAATCAAAAAACAATTCATCTCATTTCACCATCAAGGTACGAACGCAGGAGCTCACTCAATCACTCACCCTCTTCATTCGAGAGCTGATAATCACGGAAGAAAGCAATCAACAATCTCCTGCCCTCTGAGTAGTAACCTCAGCTCTTGCTTCAGCCTCTCAGTCGTACTGATGATATCGCTGGTGGTCTCCGCCGAGCTGCTTAGCGCCGCCGCGATCTTATCGCAGCAATCGGCTAAAGCGTTCACTTCCTCCTCCACGCGATCCAACGCGATCTGCAGTCGAATCCGCCGCAGCTAAGCGAACACTACGCTGTTGTACTGCAGAGCGCGTTTATCTCGATCAGTCGATTCTGAGGTATCGTCGCGCGTGAGCGCTAGTGTCTCAGTACGATCGTAGAATGAGACAGAGCGTTTAGCGACGCACCAGCTGCCGCGAGTCATCTGTACGGCATTCCGAGTACCTTCTTCAGCTTCGAGATTAGTCCCGGCGCTAATCCACACGCTGCAGCCATCATCACTCTGCTTCCGAATCTTCGAGATTTCTCTCTCGCCTAACCGGTCGGATCTGTTGCTGCCTATGATGGCTGAAAACATATAAAACTAGGGCACATAATCAATCCTTAGTTATCGCCGAAAGACTTAGTGAGCCTGGCCCATTTATAATATTCGTTAAGAACAATTGCCTAAAAATCCATATATATATTCGAGAATCATTAATCATTGTGACAATACACACGTTCATCGCTACAATGATTTGTACAATCCTTAGAAAAGTAGATTGATCATCTGATCATAATACTATTTTTTATTAAATTATTAGGCCTAAGCATATTTACCCTGAATCGAAGACCTAATCAAAAACCGACCCAAAAATCTCGTTCATGTAGAAGCGAAAAGATCTTTTATCCATTGATTTTGTTATGGAAACTACGTCTTGTTAACCCCAACCATGACCCAACCTCGGTAGTGACATGATGGGGATACCCGAATTTGTGCTAGTATATATTCAGGTATAGTTGGTTTGGTTATTACAATCTTTTTTGATGATTATGTTATTATGTTAAGTTCGATTTAGATTTTTTTGGGGTCTATGATTTGGAGTTGGTTTAATATTGAGATTTCTAGATTTTCAAAATGTTTATTTCTGACAATCAGCTTGATATGTTTCTTTTTTTATATATTCAGTGTTCTTCAAGTTAGATTTGGGGTTAAAATTGTCAGTTTGTGGCAGTATATTAATATTTCTCACGTATTTCCTTTTTGTTGGGTATTAATTTTGTCTGAGAAAGAAGGAAGCCGAATTGAACTCGATTCGGAACCGAAACCGAACATGATCCGATAAATTCTATTAATTCTTATTGGGGTCGCATATCTCAATCTGAATCGGACAATCTAAAGCGCGTTTGAGCCGGAAACCAATGACCCAAAACCAACGCGCGAACCAATAAAGTTTAATTACTCGATTGTGGGTCTAAATATTCTAAGATCTCTAATGATTCCAGACCTTGATAGGAGATCCAGCTAGAAGTAAACATAGTATGCCCATATGCTTCAACGGAGTTAATCATGAATTAATTAATTATATATATGATATAACAAATTAAGTGATTCCTTGAATTAAAGCATTGACGAATTTATCCATATGTTAATATTTACTAATATATACAGAGCTAATAGACTTGTGATGACATAATTAAATATCTCTGATAAAATTTTTAATAGTCAGTCTATGTCATTGTAATAAGTAATAAATATTAATAGTATTAATTAAGATTAAACGTTTCTAAAGTGAACCATATAGATAGAATATCTTCAGTTGTCGAGTTAGTCTGTTCTAAATTTTTAATTTATAAAAAAATTGGCCACATAATATAACGTGTGTTTAACAACATGTTTAGTCTTAATTTAATAACTCTTATGATCATGATGTATATTTCTATTTTCATTAATAATTAAGATACATATGATTCATTAATCAGTGTAATAAGTGTCATTACTGAGCATTAGTATGTTTAAATTTTAACCTGTGAATAATGAAGATAAATAATGAGACTTCCTATGTATTTTATTTAGTATGACGCTTGTATAGTATTTCAATTTAAAGAATTTAATATAACTATATTATATGTATTGAGTGACATAATTGAACGTACTTATGAGAATTTTAATATTTTAGACGTTCAAATCATTTATATTATTTAATTTTATATGTAAAAAGGACTCAATTATAAATTACTAATATTAGAGTAAAGTGTTTTCATTTGAATTTATTGATGCTTATAATGCAATGTATTAAAATTGTTCTTTTTATAATAATAAACTAGCATGAGTTATAATTCTGATTTATCAAGTATATGTTCCTCATTGAGGTTGAATGAACTTCTCATTAGATGATGAGAGACGTCATATTTATTAAATATAATGAGCGAGCTAAGTATTGATTTTGAGTTTCGGAATATCTCATGAAATGTAACTGATAATAAATATTCATGTGACTGAGAGGTATAAAAGTGTGTTTCAGTGTGTCTGATTCGTTTTAATTGAGTGGATAACAATGATTTTTAATGTAAATGAAATAACCATTAGTGTAGTTTATTTATGTACTCACGCCCAGTTAATTATATAAGTAATAGTTTGTATTTGAATTATTTAATATAATTTATTATTTTATAAATTTGTAAAATTAAATAAAACAAAAATACCGCTAATGAACAAGTACTGATTCTGTGTTAGATTATTATGATTGTAATTAGGATTGCCGCAACAGGTTGTGTTGTTCGTTATTTATAGCGCTTAGCACTGTATATAAATAGGTATTTTATTAGCATTATTAAAATTGAGATCCACTGAATGATATTAGAAAGTTTTTAGACTTTCATATAATACTATTGATTCATTACTACGATCTTTATTTAGTAAAATATAAAGATAAAAATTGGTATGTATACAAGATTAGGTGTATGAAATTGTACTGCTTATAGCAGATATGGTAGTAGAAGTAGCTGAAAGACTTGAAAACTGAAGAATATGCGTATTTATACTATTAAAACAGAAATATTTTTTGAGGATCCCTTGATTGTTTTAGTACTGGTACAGACGTGTCACTCCCTATATTAATGAGTTTTTATTTATAATTAAGAGCAACAAATAATCACATACAAATGGAGTCACTTTTCATATAAAAAACTGCCTCCTATGGTTGAGAGAAGAAATAGGTGATGTACAACAAATATGTGGTTTT
>CAJHQP010008112.1:0-28654 GCA_905132765.1 Moricandia arvensis
CACTCATAACTTGGACTTAACCCTTTAATCAAAACATGGAATGCTTGCCTTTGTGTCTTAGGACCGGCTTGTTCGTTCCCTCGTCCCATGGTCCGTCCCAACGATCCTATCTAGGATTGGGGATGCTACATCGCCTAACAAACTCTACAAACTGAGACTTGAAGTTAAGAGACCAGCCTTCTGGCACACGAGAAGAAAATAAGAAACTTGGAAATGGAATGCTAGGCTCAGACACATTAGTTTCAAAAATATAAAGTCCATGGCGACATGGGATGGTGCACGGGCTGCCGGAGATTCAAGAAGAGAAAAAAATCTGCGACTCTTGCTTGGTGGAAATCAAGATTGACAGGCTTTTCCAAAGTTTACTACGTATAGATCATTGGCAAGTGTTGGAACTTCTTTACACAGATTTGTGAGGTCCCATCTCGCCGGCTACACTTGCAGACATCAGGTATATCTTTGTGATAACTGACACTACTGCACAAGATATATGTGGTTGATATTACTAAAGGAGAAATGAGACGCGTATGAAAAATTCAAAAAAATCAAGAAACTTGTTGAGAAGGAAGTCAACAAGTAGATAATCAAACTACGAAAAAGTAGAGGTGGTGAGTTTACATCAAAAGATTTTCAAGGATTCTGCAACAACAGTGGAATAAGACGCCATCTAACAGCTCCATACCCACAACAAAATGGAGTGGTTAAAAGAAGAAATCGCACACTCATGGAGATGACAAGGCTCATTCTAAAGGCTATGAGTGTTCCTAATTATTTATGGGGAGAAGCATTTCGTCATGCCACGTATATGATTAATCGTGTTCCCACAAGAGATTTAATGGATCAAACACCATACGAATTCTTGAGAGGAAGGAAACTGAGCGTTGCACATATCAGTGTTTGAATGTCTTGCACATGCAAAATCAACTTTTGACAGCTCAAGAAACTTGATGATAAATCACAATGATTAGTGCATCTCAACATTGAGCCTAGGTCCAAAGCTTATCGGCTCTATAATGCAAGCTCTAGAAGAATACTTGTAAGTCAAGATGTGATCTTAATGAAAAGGAAGGTTGGAACTGGAAGGGAGCTAACAAGGAAAAAGAGAGCAAACCTGGTATGTTTTTGATGTCATGGGGTGCTACAATGGATGACAGACATGGTCCATTTGTGATTGGAACTCAACAGGGAAGAGAATACTACTGAAGAGACTGAAGCGCAGCTATCAGAACCAGTTCAAGTCAATTCCGATGTTGAACAAACCGAACCACAACAACCTAGACGCTCAACACGTCAAGTGAACTGCCAAAGCTACCTCGACGACTACATCTGTTAGCTTATATAGAATGTGAAATTCTGTTACTCTCACTCAGTGATGAACCAATCAACTTTAAAGAAGCAAGCAAGAGTAAGAAATGGAAGGATGCTTGTTAAGATGAGATTGATTCTATCGACAAGAATGGAACTTGGGTTTTAGTACAACAACCGCCTGGAGTCAAAATGATAGGACTAAAGTGGGTTTTCAAGATCAAAAGGAATGCAGATGGAACTATCAATAAGTTCAAATCATGACTTGTTTCGAAGGGGTACGTGCAAGAACATGGAATAGATTTTGACGAATTCTTTGCACCGGTAGCTCGGATGGCGACTATAAGATTGCTATTTGGGTTAGCTGCTGCAAGTGGATGGAAAATTCATCATCTGGACGTCAACACAACATTCTTACATGAAGAATTAACAGAAGATGTCTACGTGTCACGGCCTGAAGGATTAGAAAAAAAGGGAGAAAAGCATAAGGTTTTCAAATTTTGAAAGGCTTTGTACGGGTTAAGGCAAGCCCCACAAGCCTGGAACACTAAAATTGATCAGGTTTTGAAGAGCTTGAGTTTCATTAAGTGTTTTAAGGAGAGCTTAGTCTACTGTAAGGAAGAAGGAAGCGCCGTTTTGATACTCTCCATATACATTGACGATCTCTTTGTGATTAGAAATTCTTTGAAGACAATCGTGGAGTTTAAGGCCTCAATGTCACAAATTTTGAGATGTCTGATTTTAGAAAACTCACGTACTACCTAGGCTTTAAAGTGAAGGAAAGCTCAAAAGGAATCAAGATTAAACAAGAGAAATATGCTCAACGGATCTTAAAGGAAGCAGGAATGAATATATGAAACCCGACGCATATAACAATGGAGTTTGGTTTGAAGTTGTCTAAAGCACTTGAAGAACCAGAGATTGATGCAACTGACTATAGGCGAAGGATTGGAATAATTAGATACCTCTTGCACACAAGACCGGATTTGTCCTTCTCAATCGGTATCCTTAGCAGGTACATGCATTTTCCACGTGATTCATACGGCAATGCATTGAAGCAGGTTTTAAGATACTTCAAGGCATACTTGGCTACGACTTGGCATATAAACATGGAGAATCATAGAATCTTATTGGATAGAGTGACAGAAGGCACAACATTGATCCAGATGAGTAAAAGAGCACAACTGGACATCTTTTCTATTTTGGAGAAACCCCAATGACATGGTGTTCTCAGAATCAAGAAACAGTGGCACTATAATCTTGTGAAGGCGAGTTTATGGCTGCAACAGAATCTGCTAAACAAGCAATGTGAGGTTACAGGAAGGGAAGCATGAGAAGACACATATTCTAGTAGACAAAAAGTCGACTATCTCTCTTACGAAGAACTTCACCATCGAAGCAAACACATTCATAAACTATATCATTTTATTCGGGAATGTGTTAAAATGGAGCAAATCAACGGTGAGCATGTACCAGGAACTGAGGAAAGAGCCGATATCTTGACAAAGGCGTTGGCGAAGATTAAATTCAAGGAATGAGAGATCAAATTCGTGTTTAAGATCTCAGGAAAGATGAAATGAAACTTAGGGGGGGGGGGGGAATGTTGGATAAACTTCAACATTCCTAGAAAAGAAAGTTATCCTTAAAACAATTAGGATAACTAAAACTATTGACATTAAGAAATTGAAATATTTTATATCGTGTAATAGGATAGAAAAGGAAATCTAGCTAGCTTCTATATATATATGATCACCGACTTGTGATGAATCAATAAAGGAAGACAATAATTTGTTTTAGTTTTTGATAAGTTTTCTAAATATTAATAAAAGAAGGATTCTATATTGAATTGTTGTGTTTAAGGTTAAAACAAAGTTGAACGCATTTCACGTTTTAATCACTTCATTAAACATGTCATGTAACTATGGAAGTATGCATGGGACGGGGTATCTGCTTTGGGAAGATTACTTTGCAGTCGAAGAAGAAAAGATAAAGTTTGTTAGGCCTAGGGAGGTCTAGTCTTCATTATCATATTCTCTATTATTTCTTCTCACATTTGGCATCTGATTCAACTCTATTTTTGCTTTCCATAATGATGTAGCTTTTATTATGCACTCTCAAATTAATCCTATAAGTTACTTTTTACTCTCTCAAATAAGAGGTTCAGTTGTAGTACTTAGGGATCGAATCCACAGGGAGCGTGGGCACACAATAGACTATAGATGTTTAGATTAAGCTAGGCAAACAAATTAATAAGTAGTAAATAAAGTAGCAAGTTGATTAATTGGTTGTTGTGAACAATAATAATAAATAGCTAGATCTAGGGTTTCAGGCAAGTCGATTATTGAGGATAGAAGCTAAGGGTTTTAATCATAGAACTCGATATCTAATGGAAAAGATGACTAGCTCTCGCTGCGAGTCTAATGTATTGACTAAGTCCGGTGTCTCAGCTCTCGCTTGTTGACACGGAATGACCATCGATTGATGGCAATGATCTTGTGTCGATCGATGGTATCTTGAGTCAAGCATTAAGAATTAATCGATATGTTCACTAGATTAACTAAATCAATGCTCGTTTGTTTCTAGCAACCTAGCTCAACAGGATTAATTATGGTAGTAAATCATGCTCTCGCTTGCGCGTAACTATCCTATGATCAGGGTTCTAGTTAGCTACTATAGAACACAAGCAATAAAGACAATTTTATTGATAGATCTACTAATCACCCAAACAATTCTATTATTTGGCTAATTCATCAATACCATTAATAAACCATAAACCTAACAAGAGATTTACTCAGACATGATCTTTGTCACAGAAATTATAGATGAATAGAATAGATATAGAATAAAAATCAAATAAAGAACCAAAGGAGTTCCAGAAGGAATCTGAAGGAGTTCCTCCCTTCTCTTCTAACCCTTACAACAATAGATAGAATAAAGCTTACTGCCTAAACAATGGCTTAGAAACATATAAATAGGGTTTTAGGTCGTCCATGGGTATTTTGGTAATTTGTGATGGCTTCTGGGTTTAAGACGGCCATAAAACAAGTCGGGCATGTCTTCTGGGATCCCGTTGATCGACACCAAGGTTGTGCCGTCGATCGACACTCATTCATCTTCTCGACAGCTTCCTCTCGCGAGGTAGACATGCCACTCTTCAGTAAATCATATAACATTAGATCTAACCGTCCGATGGACCTCAAACCGGTGGCATTGGAAATCTAACTCAAAGCTCTATCTTCTATAGAAAATATCAGCTCAATCGCACCGTGTGAAGGTCTCCATCCATAGCTAAACATCTGACGCATCTTCGCAGTTCTACATCTCTAAAACCTCCAAAATCACCAAAGTTCTCCAAAACGTACTTGAACCTGAAAATACTATAAAATATACTTCAAACACATATAATAGACTCTAAATAAGCTGATATCATGGCACAATAAAGGTAAATATCAAACCTTGTCACATAAACACATGGTACTTCACGAATTTTCTATTCATTATTCTCACATTTAATTAGCAACCCCTTCAACTCCACTATTATTCCTCGACATTGCTTTTCCTCGATAATATTTAAGGATGTTTTCTTTTAATGATTATCGTTGATAAAAAAATACATTTACAAGTAATTTTTAATCAAAACTAGCATTTGTGATCTAAGATCCTAACAAAGCAGTATTGGCTAAAATTATTTTTATTATTAAAACTAAATGTGTTCTTGAAAAAGTGTTCACAAAAAAAATTGAAAGAATAAGTTTCTAATAAAAAATATGAATATCTGAGTCACAATAAATCGAAAATCTCTATAATAGTCCCAAAACAAGTTTTGTTAGAAATAATATAGAAGGGTTTGAAAAGTAGCATTCATTAAACATAAAACAAAATTAGTAAAAAATTAATTTATTTAACATATAAATATTAATTAAAATAAAATAAATCATTATTAAAAATGTTGAAATAATTATAAGTATGACAAAATTTAAAAATAGCCTAAGTGGAGAAAGCTGATCCAAATATTTATGTGCGGTCAAAAAATTGGTCCCGAACGTGTCACAAACCCTTGTTACGAAAAATGTAGCTGGCAAAGGAACCAATTCTGTTTAAAACTAAAGTTTAACTTCGCATATGATAATTTATATCACATCTGAAACCCTAACTTATTATATAATTTGTAGATATTAATCGTTGTAAGCGTCTAGAACAAAGGCAGAAAATAGTTGCCTACCCAAAAGAAAAGTCTTCAAGATCCTCCGTTTGATCCTCTCTTTGAGGAAATTATTGAAAGAAAGATAACAATAAAGATAATAAAACAGAAAGTTGTCTCTTGATTCTCTATTCCTGTTTCTTTTTTTACTTCTGACATGGCGAATACAGAATTTTGAATGTTTCTCTTGCTTTTGATTTTTGTTGCGTGTAGGTCTTATTCAAGAAAATCAAAAAGAGAAGAAATTATTCAAAAGAAAAAAGTTATGACTAGGTTCAAAAAAATAAGAAAAAGTTATGTTCGTGGTTTCATATACCTGCTAACATTGAAAAGTCAAAACTCAAAAACTAGATATAAGCTATGATTACAATGTGTACACATCGATGAAATTTGGAGTTCTAATTAATATGAACATGAATCACCATGGACTCGTTTGATTATGATGATTTTTTTCCTTTTTGAAAAAAATTATGGTGATGTTTACTCTTTTAAAAATGATTACGGAGCAAAAATCTGGGAATATAATAATAAATATGTGATATCTTCCTTTTGGTTCCGATCAACAATTTTAATTTATATATTTGCATCAAAATTAACTATTATACAAAAGCGAAATGAAAAACAAAACAAAATAAGAGGATTTTTTTGTATGGGTACTAAGAGCAATATTATCAGTTCAAAACCGTTTTAAATTATTAAATATATTATAATTAATTTAATCAAATTTTGGTTTATTTAAATTAGTTGAAAATACGTGAATGACATCTGTTATTTAGGGTTTTCAATAGGTTCTTAAAAGATCTAGTTTGAGAACTTTTTCACTCTCTTTCATATTTGTAATATTTTTCATTTTCTTCTAATTGTGAGAACCCTCTTAAACTTATTGACAAGCTTCTCTAATGTTAAAATATAAGGAAATCCTTGTTATGAATTTTGTTTGAAAGAGAGAAATTTGTATTGCATGCATGTACATATATAAAAAACAATAATTAGATTCACCTCCTATTGTGAAACTTTAAATTCATCACACTTTTTATTACTAATTTTTGTGCCACATAAATTATAAAATAAAAAAAATTTAGTTTTCTTTTAAAAATCTAAAATAATTGAAAAAAGAATACCGCCAATTTTAATGATGTTGCCAACTAAACCCTAGCCCTAAATTAAAAAATCTAAACCTTAAACCCTAAATTTAAATCCAAACCCTAGACTCTAAACCCAAAACCCTATACCCTAAACTTAAAACCAAACTTTAGACCCTAAATCATAGACTCTAAAAATTGGATTCTAAACACAAACCCTAGACCCTAAACCCAAACCCTAGAGTTTAGGGTTTAGGGTTTAGGGTTTTGGGTATAGGATTTGGGTTTAGAATTTAGGATTTGGGTTTAGGGTTTAGATTAGAGTTTAAGATTTAGATTTAAGATGCTAATGCCACTAGGAAAACCCTAAATCTAAATCCTAAATCTAAACCCTAAACCCAAACCCTAAATCCTATACCCAAATCCTAACTCCTAAACCCTAAACCTTAACTCTCAAACCCTAAACCATAGGGTTTGGGTTTAGAATCTAGGGGGTTAGAGTCTAGGATTTAGGGTTTAAAGTTTCTTTTTAAGTTTAGGGTCTAAAGTTTTGATTTAGATTTAGGGTTTAAGGTTTAGAATTTTTAATTTAGGGTTAGAGTTTAGTTGGCGACATCAGAAAACTCGCGGTATTCCTTTTTCAGCTATTTTAGAAAAAAAATTTAAAAATAATATTTTTAGTTTAATAATCTCACTTTGATTAGTTATAAAAGGTGTGGTGAATTACAAGGTTCACCATAGAGATGAACCTAAGTATTGTTTATATATAAACACCGAACCGTATTTCGCTTAATTAAAAGAGGAAAAAGGTTTTGTTGACCAAATTAAATGACGAAGCATAACATAATCCTAAAGCAGAAAATAACCAAAAGATTTAACTATAGTTGACATACATAAATAGAAGAGCCCAAATAAGTTAACAAGAAACATTTTGTAAAACCCAAAATAAGAACACAAGCCATCCCAGTATCGAAGGGCGTTGATGTCTATTGAGTTTTGTTGTCAGCGAATCTCAATTTCATTATGTGGCAGCGTCTTTGGATCTCCTCTATCCCAATATTGAAGCTTGTTGTTCGGCAGTCTTTGATAGTAAGGTCTTTGTTCCTCTTGGTTGCAGGTACCACATCACCACCAGGCGAAGCAGCCTCTTCTCAACTCGTGTTTTCTTATTTGGTGAGGGATTTTTGTTTGATGGTCATTCCCTCCAAATAATGTTGGGATTGTGAAAACCTAGTCCAACTCTTTATTGTCCAATTAGTACGATATTGTCCACTTTGGTTTTGAGAGGCCTTGTACTAATTAGAATTGGACATCTCTTTATATATTAGACACTTTCCAACGTGAGATTTTTTTGATATCTCACATTCTCCCCCTCAAACTAAGGATCAACTCATCTTGTGTGTTTCTCTGTCAGCGAATTATCTTAGCACCATCTTTTACTGGTAATCGCAGGGTTTCCTTTGAAAATCTTTCTCCTACAACATAGGTTCCATGATCTTCTGACTAGCTTCTGTCACAGACCTCCTCTTCCAACTTGAAGAGTCTCATTCATACTTGAAAGGTATTTTGGTTTTCTTGTAGATCTTCGTCAAACCGCTTTGATACCAATTGCTGGAATTGTGAAAGCTAATATCCAACTCTTTCCTGTCCGATTAGTATGATATTGTCCACTTTGGACTTAAAAGGCAAGTCCGCATGGATTTACTTTTGGGCTCATTCCCAAAAGGTCTCGTACTAATTAGAATTGAACATCTCTTTATATATTAGATACTCTTTGTCTATTTTCTTAATGTAGAACTTTGTTTAATATCTTCCAAATAGATGTTATTCTATTAAATTTGTTGAATCGCATACTCCATTTCACTGGTTTAACCTCACAGGAAAAAGCTAACATTGACTAACAAATTCGATAAAAAAACAACATGGACAAGACATGATTTCAAAATCTTCTTCATTGATGAAGTTAATAACCAAAACCAAACTAGAAAGAGCAACGGCATAGACACCTTAACCAGAGAAAACCGGATTTTTTTGTTACCACATTAACAAATTTATGCTCAAGAAAATACAAATCTACATAAAACTTACAAAAAAAAAAATCTACATTAGCTACAATGAAAAAATAGATCTAATCACCATGATATACAGGGAAAGGAGCGTACAGCAATAGCAACAAAAAGATAATCTGAAACTGGTTTTGACGTTATGCAATTTTAGCGGAAAAGGATGTAATACGATCATGGAGTAAAATGATGTACTACGATCATGGAGGGTATAAAACTATGAATAAAAAACCGCTAAAGGACTTGTAGAGTAGATATATTTATAAAAAATAAATAATCTAAAATTATAATTATAAGTTAGGGTATTTTAGACTTTTAAAATTAGGAAACATTATAGTGCGACAAAACTCTAGTATGAAAATGGTTATATTAAATGGTTATATTCATAACTTGCAGTCTTGCAAGTCTTAACTGGATTATATATTTGAATGCTCTTTCAAAATTTATCTACGTAGTTTATAGGTGAAATTTTAAAACTCATTTAGATGCTCTATCTGAATGTTCTATTTATTGTAGCCAAGACAAACATTGATTCACAATTTTATTTAACATCTGAATGAACAAGTAAGATACAATTTTAAACTAGGTCTTAATTTGTTTGGGTATTGGTAGGTAGCCTAATTCTTGTTGCTTTAGTAGGAAAAAAAACGGATGGCAAAGAGTAGAAGAAGAGAGAAGATTTTTTTCGCTGGCGATTTTAATGATGAAGTATCATGAAAATGTATAAAAATTGGTTGTCCTATCAAAATAGCATGAATTCAGAATAAAGCGAGCAGCTTTATTTTACTTAGAGCATCTTCAAAAGTTTTTATCCTTTATTTTTTAAAATATTTTGCATTCTAATAGTTTTTTTATCTATTTATTTTTTAAATTGGTGAACAGTACATGTTTAAATATAGAGAGTCACTATCCATACCCATTAAACACTAGTCACTTTTCAATTAGTCTTTCTATTTATATAAGTTTAATGATTATGTACTTAACACTTTTTTTTGTATTATTATGATATTAATAAATAATATTATAATATTTAGTTTTATAAAGTTAATTTCACACATTAATAAAATAATTAAAATAATTTTATACAAAATTAAAATATATTAATAAAATATAATATAATATAAACATATTATTGCTCAAAACAATAATATTACATTTAGGAATTTTTACACAAATGAAAAACTATAATAGAAGCATAATATTTTACATCAAATGCATGTTGCATAATAAGGTGAAAATTTTACACAAACTAATATAAATTATAATACTAATATTCAGGTAAATTTGATTCTGAACCTCTAAAATCACTAAAATATTGTTCAAACAAATTTGGAGTACTCTCACCTTGTTGTGTTTTAGTTCTTTTCTGTATGATTCTTGTTTGTTCAGATCGGATCGGATAAACTACTATTGTCGATGAAAATTAAATTTGTCAACAAAATTTTATTCTTCCTCCATTCTTTTAAAGCTAATGTTTTGCTTGATTCTGCATGCGTAATTAAACCATCTCATAATTTCTTTCCCTAGTTGATGCACATTCTTTCAAGATTGTCTATTTAAAATATACGATTTCTTGATTTTTATAAAATTTTAGTAATTATAGTTAATTATTAAAAATATTAAAGATTAAAATGTAATATGTAAAGTTTTTAAAGACTACCATTTGAAAATTACCTCTTTATCTTTTTATTCTAAGTGGATCCTACTTTTAAAATAATTTTTTTTGTTGGAGATGCTATGAATTTTGCAAATTTCATGGTATTATTATTTCAAAACTAATGGTACATTAAAGTTTATTTTTGTAAATATCTGAAAAAGCTGTTGCTTTCGGCCGTCAGAGATTACCAAACCTTTTTCCCTTATTTGATTAGAAAGTTTTTATTAGCATTAGTGGCATTGGTTTGGGTATTGGTTTTTAGCCTCGCGGGTTTAATTGCCCTTGGGAGAATATGCCACATTTTTTTTTTTTTGCTTTTAGCAACATATTCCCTCTCTTTTATAAAGATAAATATTTTTTAGAGTTTTCAAATATATATAAAAAATACATTAAATCACTATAATAAATTTTAATTTTCAATAATAGTTGACCAATAGTAATTCAATAAAGTCAATTAATTTTTTTAAAGTTTGCAATATTTTCATAAAAAACAAAAAATTCTATCTTTATAAAACAATACTTTTTTTGAAACATGTATTATAATGAAATGAATGAAGTATCTTTTAGGACCGGCTCTGCTTAGCTTAGTGGTATCCTCTTTTATTTTATTTTTTTCTCTTTCATTTTCTTAGTTTCTAACTCTAAGTAATGTCTAATAGCCTCACAATTGTTTATTTTTGTAAACCTAATAGCCCAACAATGTTTTGTACCACATTGCTACTCTTGTATTACGATTGATATCCAACTTTTTTTTTTTTTTTTGCATCCATTCTCTGGCTCTATCTGCTCTTCCAATTTTCAAGCTAGAACGAAATAGTTTTACCATTCTATTCGCTACAAAGCAGTGGAGATAAACGCAATGGATGGCTTGCTCATCCATTTTGTAAAATTCTAAAAATAGCATGGTCACTTAGTTTAGTGGGGAAACCCTCGTTTATTTTCATGTATAATTTCTAAATATGTAGAACGAAATTTCTTATTATTTGGGTCTTCTGAGCTTTTTTGCTGTTTACAAATCGTTGGTATATGGGTATTATTTTACTCTTATGCTTATATATAGGAGTCAGTTTCTGTATATAAGAAGTAAAGCTTGGCACAATTACTAATTTTTTTAGTTTTTTTTTAAATATCATTAAATGATATAGAAAACAAATCTCATTCTAGTGATCCTTATAAAATATATGAAAAATAGAATATAATTATAAAAAAGTAAATTTCTCGAATAGCCATTTTTGAAGTTTTTATCACAAAAATAGATCTTGAGAGAAAATGATCAAAATAGACCCTTTTCATTTTGAAAATTTTAATATTTTTTTTAAAAAATTAATTTTTAAATCTCAATTCCAAAACTCCTCTCCATAACTCTAAACTCTAAGTTTAGATTAATTAACCCAAATGTATAAATATATATTTACATCTTTTAATAAAGTCTATTTTGATCATTTTTCTCTTTGAGTGCTATTTTTGGGACAAAAAAAATTTTAGGTCTATTTGGTCTTTATCTCTTATAAAAATTCACGATTAAAAAGGCGATATGGAATAAAATTCCATATGTATTTCATTCATTTGTATTCTATTTTTTTTCATTCATTCAGAATATTCCTAAAACTGAATAGCAGTTACAGCCAATATCATACGGACAAAATATCAATCTTCCATCTAATAATCCTAAATTATTATCTAATACGTAGATATTTTTTGTACTGATGTTTCGTAGATATCTGAATCCTCGTAAACTCTTTTTCTTTAACGGACAAAGGCGGAAAGATCACAAATATTCTTATAATCTTGGCAAAAAATGTATTTATTTCCCACATATGTTGTGAATCTCGTGTCTTCTAGAGGTTTAACTCGACAAGAACTAGGTTAGAGAGATAAAGAGTAGTCGGCTAGGGTTTATAGATCGTGTCTAATGACTTTGTCTTATTGATTTCTTGTATATCAAATAAGTACAAAAGGAGATACATATATATATGAGTAGATTGCCGACTTGCCCACACCTTATAGGCGATGTGGGACAAGTTTACAAGGCCTAAAGTCGGTTGGACTAAATGGTAAATGGGCTGGCCCATCCGTGATGCATATGGGCCGATTGGTCTAAGTGTAGACCAAGTAGATAAGTCCACTTATGTGCATTCCCAAACCGTCTGGTTCATAACACTCCCCCTGAATGCCATAACCGTCTAGAGTTCGCAATGCGTTTGGTATACTGCCTCGTTAAAACCTTTCTATGGTAAACCCAAAACCCAATGTGGTAAAAAGGGAAGCCATAGATAGGAAAAAGAGTACAGCCGCATTACTCCCCCTGAAGTGAACATCACTGAAGGCTCTTCAATGATCGCATACCAATCTGGAACATGAGCTTCTTGAGCGTGCAAGTTGGTAATGCCTTGGTGAAGAGGTCGGCAGAATTCTCACTGGATCGGACCTGGAGTACCTTGACCTCGCCTTCTTTCTGTAGACCATGGGTGAAGAAGAACTTGGGGAGAACATGCTTCGTCTTGTAACCCTTGATGTATCCATCCTTGAGTTGGGCTATGCAGGCCGCATTGTCTTTATAAAGGATGGTTGATGAAGTCAATTGCAGCCTTGGCTTGTTTCAATGACCTTCATGAGGTTGTAATTCCTCCATGAGTAAATTCATAACCTGTTTATGATCAAACAAAATTTGCATCTGCAAAAACCAATTTTCCCTTCTTTGGGTTGGTTAGTATGGTTAGTGTAAACAAACTTTAAACATTTCGTTCCATGTAAATAAATAACGAAGTATAAGTTTACCACTACCATTACCTTTCTTCATCATCAGCTATATTGCATAGATGTATGCATGCTGATGGACTATGGTTATGATCAATATATCCATCTGATATAGATCTTGTCATCCATTTTATCAATGGTTAGCTTATATGGTATCTTTGGCTCATGATCAGGCCACTCGTGGTTGGGTCTTATGTTTCATGACCTCTTTCTTAACCACGACCATATAGATTTATTTCTTGACCATTATGTGTTTTATATGGTCATATGGTCGATTGTAATTATATCGACCTTTATGGTCTAACCATTGTATCGACCTTGCCTCGACCATATTCATTTGGTCGTTTGGGTCTTTGCCCATATGCACACTTATGGTCGTATGATCAACCACTTTGGTTTCTCTGATCTTAATACTTTTGATCATATGGTTGTTCATGAGGTTTCCCTGGCCGTAATTAGATTGGCTCGTAGGGTCCTTGGATAAACGATCATTTCGGCCATATGGTCGACCGTTTGGTCGGTATGGCAATTTTGTCTCTCGACCGCAGCCCTTATGGCCATCATGGTCGGAACAATGTGATTCCACTCAGCCTTCGACCTTACTGGTCTTTATACGAATGTTTAGTTCGACTTAGGTCCCTTGACCATGGCTGTATAACTTAACTCATCGATCATGGCTGTATGTTCAGCCATCCTTATATCGATGGTCTCGACCGCAGTGTTTATAGACTGCTATGGTCGATGTGGATGGAATCATTCTTTATGACCGTTTCATATTTCTTTCAATATGTTCTTAGTTTATGAACAACCATAAACCATATAGACCAGGATCTGAAGATCCAAATATTATGACCATAAACTTGTCTAAGGATCAAAATCGATATCTTGTATCGTTTTGGAATTGATCAACTTTCTTTCAAGTTGGTTTGTGAACACAAGGAATTTTATTCATGTAATGAATATATGAACTGATTATGATGGTCCTCGTGGAACTCATTCACTAATTATCATATGCAGCTGCAGCTGTATCAGTTCTTAGATGGCTAAGGAACAAAGCCGTTCTTTGAGAATTTCTTTCTCATCTGTATGGTACCTTTAGTACCTTTATCCAGTGATTAAGATATTGCTGACTACATCATCATTTCTTTCCAGACATTTTCATTTCTGATTGTAGCAGCATCCACCACAGATCTTATATAGTTTGTTCCTTGGTCTCTGTGAGTAACCTTGTGTGATCAGCTATGTTCAAATGCTGTAAGCAGAAACATGCACGTCTTAGACCACGTGACCATGTCCTTTTATCTCACGGTTTCCCTTTTACTCACACGACCCCATTCACTGGTTTGATGGCGTTTTATGGCCAATACGTCCATCACTTTTCAATAGGTTCTTTAAACCTATAAACCCCACGTTTCTTATGAGTATGAGTACTCTCATGTGGGTTGTGATCCTCGTTTTATATTCAAGTGCTACTTTGTATGCGCATTCTTATATCATTGGTATCGATACCCTTTTATGCGTTCCATTGTGTTCCAGACATGACATAGTAGATTGCAATCTTATGACCTTTAATACTTTGGTGTTTGGCGTCCCAAATCACCTTAAGTACCATGGATTTTGGCGTCCCAAATTCCATTTTATGGTATCTTGTATTGTGGTCGACCATATCTATATCTGGAATGGTTTCCATTTATGACCTCGGGAATTTCTATGGACCATTTCATTTCCTTCCGAGTTTCCTTTATATTATGGAACATATTAGTCTATCTTGTATAGACTCTGTAGCAACTTGATTGTGTCTCTTCTAGGACAACAATTCATTTGGTGCAAGCTGGTATTACTTTAGGGTCAATGTGTCTGGCATCTAGTGTTACTAGCTTTGGACGTCTTATCTTTGCTTGTCCGAGGATCTTGCCAAGACAATGATGGTTGATACCATTCTATTTATGGTTGATACCATTCTCTTTACCAGCTTATAAACTTTCTCCTTTAATGTTGGATGGTCGGATTACTGATGCAATCCGTGAACCTGGCCACTTAATCTGATCACCCATATTTGGCTCAAAGTTCCTTATAATTTGTGGGAGAAAGTCGTACTCCCATCCAACATATATTCTCATCCTCAATCCTCTGCAGAGGTTCCATCTTAAGTAGCACATATGTCTGTGGTGGAATATTCAGATTTCCTTAAGATGGTATATGTCTGGTTTATGACCCTTGACCTGAGATGAGAATATCTATGCTCACTTATATGGCCTGATGCATATCATCTTTGCACATGTATATTCATGATGTCCTTAAGCATTAGGCTTGACGTGGATGATGTACCACCGAGAGATTTAAAACTCTAAGCCACTTATAGCATGGTTGTAAACCATGGTGCACGAAATTTTAGTGTGTTTATGGACCACGGGATTTGTCCTCACTCCCCCTCATGAACATACTTATAATTTCGTGATGCTTAGGACAATAAAGCCTAATGAGTTTCCCTTGTGTACATGTTACATAACGTGAGATTTTATGGGATAACTCTTTGTGCCTTTTCTTTCTTTGCATCAAGTTTGGACTCAGATGGCTAATCCGGTCATGCCATTAAGTGTAATTTCTTGTGGTATACCAATCTGGTTACCATGGCTCTTTGGCTCGTATCATACTGATCCTTAGCATAGTATAGATCAGAGTATATAAGTATAGTCATTGACCACTTTCTTATAAGGCTTATAATCTGAAAGGAACTGATGTTTCCTTTGCCCATTGGTTTAATATGGAAACCATTTATACTGAGGTATATAACTCAATGGGTCTTTCATTTGGGTGAATGCCTTTTGTTACTTTGTGGTCTTATAATATTGACTATCCTTATGTTATTTAATCAATCACTTTATAAAATAAAAAACTTTGAAATATAAAAGCCTAAACACCAAAAAATCACTTTATTCTACTTGGTTTATCATTTCAGTATATCTGAAGTTTCATGATCCATGGGATCGTCTTTGCTATGATCAACTTCGTGACCCATAAGGTCATCTTGGTTGTGATCAAAGTCACCCTCATCATCTTGATACATCATATGAGCTTCTGGATTCTTGCCTTTGAGACTCTCTTGATAGAGGTCGACCAGATGCTTATGGGTTCGGCAATTCTTTGCCCAATGGTTTGACATCCCTTATTTGTGGCAAGGTGAGGTCCTAGGATTCTGAATCCTTGAAGATATCCCAGTGCCTTTGCTTTTACCATGTCCATGATTGGACTGGTTTGGACGATCATAAGGGGTAGGACGCCCTTTGTTATGGCTACCACGTCCACGTCCTCGCGTTTGACTTACGCGGCCGCGTCCTCGACCATATGAGGAACTGCGACCCTTTTGGTCATAATGGACATGGTTGGCCTCTGTATCATCCTTAGGCTGGGCATGATTTGCCTCTGGGACAGGCTTAGTACATGGGGGTCTAAGCTCATTGTTCTTCAAGAGCAGCTCATTGTTTTGTTCAGCAAGCAATAGACAGTGAATGAGTTCACTATAGGTTTTGAAACCTTTTTGTCTATACTGTTGCTGGAGCAACATGTTGCTTGAAGACATTGTCTGGAATGTCTTTTCTAGGAGCTGCGTATCAGTTACAATCTTGCCACATAGCCTCAGTTGTGAGACTATCCTGAACAAGGCTGAGTTGTACTCGTTCACGGACTTGAAGTCCTGAATCCTGAGGTGTATCCACTCATAGGTGGCCGCTGGATGAACCAGGGTCCTCTAATGATCATATCTCATCTTGAATTCTTTCCATAGCTCATATGGATCATTCACTGTGAGGTATTGAGCTTTCAAGCTTTCCTCTATGTGATGTCGGATGTGCATCAGGGCTTTTGAGTTTTCTCTCTTGCTGGCATTGCTATCTTTAATGATGCAATGCTCTAGGCCTTCGGCTCCAAGAGATATCTCAATGTCTAATGCCCATTGCAGGTAATTGTCACCTTTGACATTGAGGGGTGCAAAGTCCAAGTTTGTGATGTTTGGCATCTTTAATCCTTGTCGATTTTCTCCTTGGTTTCCTCTTGGGAACCTTAAACAATCAACCAAAGACAAGATACAAAGTGGATTAGTTCTTAGATCTAAGAAACAATCGATCAAACTAAGAGAGATGGAGAGGTTCGCCGATTAGGGTTCCGGGTGGTGTTGGGGTGTGCCGGCTTGTAGAGCTTCTGTCTAGGACTCGAGATGGTTGGGCTTAGAGCAGGATCGTGCTGATAACGTGTTCTGAATCTCGTGTCTTCTAGAGGTTTAACTCGACAAGAACTAGGTTAGAGAGATAGAGAGTAGTCGGCTAGGGTTTATAGATTGTGTCTAATGACTTTGTCTTATTGCTTTCTTGTATATCAAATAAGTACAAAAGGGGATACATATATATATATGAGTAGATGGCCGACTTGCCCACACCTTGTAGGCGATGTGGGACAAGTTTACAAGGCCTAAAGTCGGTTGGACTAAATGGTAAATGGGCTGGCCCATCCGTAATGCATATGGGCCGATTGGTCTAAGTGTAGACCAAGTAGATAAGCCCACTTATGTGCATTCCCGAACCGTCTGGTTCATAACAACATAGTAATAGTGTGGAATAATTGCATTTTATATCCCAGAATGTTTACTACTATATGAAATGCTCTAATCTGTTTTTTTTTTAAAGATGACAATAGCTGTAATGGTAAGATTTTATATTTTTTTAAAAAACATTTCATAGGAGTTGTTTTGTAACTATAATCACGTTAAAGTTTTCTTCTTAAAATGTCACAAAGTGAGCTTTCGAAAGCTTCCGATTCTAATTTTAATTATGACTCAGAAAAATGTACATTCAAAGAAATTTTTATGTAACCTAATCAGGGTCGAGTCTGAAAAATTGAATTCACAAACAAAAACTTTTTTTCTGGCCCTCTACTTTTAAAAATCAGAAAAGTGGTTAAAATTGCATTATATATCCCAGAATGTTTACTACTATATTAAATGCTCTATCTGTTTTATTTTATTTTAAAAGATGACAATAGTTTAATAGTAAGATTTTATATTCTTTTAAAAAAACATCTCATAGGAGTTGTTTTGTAACTATAATCACGTTAAACTGTTCTTCTTAAAATGTCACAAAAGTGAGCTTTCGATTCTGATTCTAATTATGACTCGAAAATATGACTCGGAAAAATGTACATTCAAAGAAACTTTTATGTAACCTAACCAGGGTCGTGTCTGAAAAATTTGAATTGACAAACAAAAACCTTTTTTTGGCCCTCTAGTTTTAAAAATCAGAAAAGAATTTCAATTTAGTATGTCGAACTCAACACCTTAAATACGCATCATGGGATCTTTATCAATAGATCTATGTAAATTTTGTAAGATTATTGACCTTAACTCAAAAAAAAAAAAAAAAAAAAAAAATATATATATATATATATATATATATATATATATATATATATATATTACTCCGAAACACATGTTTTATGCGTTTCTATTCAGAGACGGCCCATGAACCTAATTTGCATGTTATGATTATCAATTAGTACGTAACCAATTCTTAAGTCACTTTAATGCGAATCATTGAAACTAGGCATGGACGTCCGGGGCCCATTGGTTTCGGTTCTGTTGATTCAGATTTTCAGTATTATGCTCAAAAGTCACATTCGATTTTTATTAATTATCGGGTCAGGTTCGGTTCAGTTCTTTCTGAATTCAGTTCGGATCGGATTGTAACCAATGTCTGAAATTGTCTATATATATATATATATATATTAAAACCTAAAAATTTGATAAATATTTTTCAAAATATATAAATTTTCAAAATCCTAATTAAAATTAGTTAAACTATCTAAAATAATTAAAAAGTATTTAAAATAACAAATGAAACAAACTACAAAATCTTCTGAATACTATAAATATCTAAATTACTTTAAAATATATAAAAAATTAACATATTTAACTAATTTTGGATATTTTGGATCCTAGTTTAGATTTTTGTCCGGGTATGCCCAAACTCCAAAGTACTAAAAACATAACTCTCATGTGTTTCAACTTTAACGTTTTGGAATTGGTTTTAGTTTCTTTGTTCGGTTTAGATAGGTAATACGAATTGGGATAAAAACACCCTGGCCTAACTGAAACAACAAATTTTGTTTATATCACGTCTTCTAACATCTTTTTATGATCATCAGTTACTAACCAATATTTACAAAAACAAATCAGATTTACAAAGAGAAAAAGGTCAATAAAATCTTGAACTTTCAAATTTATGCCAAAAAAAGCTTGAACTTATGTTTGAGCCAAAAAAACCTCCAATTATTTTAAAATTGCCTTTTTAAATCCCATATTTTGTTGACTGGTCAAATTAGAAACCCGATTAAGTCAACAGTTAACTCTTCAAACGTCTGTTAACTAGCAAAACGACGTCGTTTTGAAAATTGATTCACAATTAACAAAATGACATCGTTTTGTATCTCATCTTTTTTTTTAATTTCTTCTTCTTCTCTTACGCGACAAACCAGAAACAAAAAGAAATTATCCCCAAATTAAAAACCCTAATCTCTAAACTCTCTCAAATCTCCAATCTCTCCATTCTATAATCTCTCAAGATGAAACAACTAAGTTGTTTCTGTGGACGTGGAGAGATTGGAGATTTGAGAGAGTTTAGAGATTAGAGTTTTTAATTTGGGGATAATTTTTTTTTTGTTTCTGGTTTGTCGCGGAAGAGAAGAAGAAGAAATTAAAAAAAAGGATGGATATAAAACGACGTTGTTTTGTTAATTGTGAATCAATTTTCAAAACGACGTCGTTTTGTTAGTTAACAAACGTTTAAAAAGTTAACTGTTGACTTAATCGGGTTTCTAATTTAGCCCAATCAACAAAATATGGGATTTAAAAAGGTAATTTTAAAATAATTAGAAGTTTTTTTTGCTCAAACATAAGTTCAAGCTTTTTTTGACATAAATTTGAAAGTTCAAGTTTTTTTGACCTTTTTCTCGATTTACAAATAAACAATTTTATTCTACTACTTGAATTAATTCGTACCTTT
This sequence comes from Moricandia arvensis, assembly GCA_905132765.1. Taxonomy (NCBI): domain Eukaryota; kingdom Viridiplantae; phylum Streptophyta; class Magnoliopsida; order Brassicales; family Brassicaceae; genus Moricandia; species Moricandia arvensis. Next base: position 20,115 of record CAJHQP010008112.1, read on the forward strand.
TACTGATATACCTAACTTTAATTACTAATTACTGGAAAATCTATATGATAGCGAAGGCTGTTTGTGGAAGATATTATACGGTCGAGAAATATGATTTTAAATATTTTGTTTTCAAAAGTGATAAAAATTCATGGAATTTTTTAATTAGTTATTTTTTGTCAAGTTTTATTTTCTTCTGGTAATTCGATTTTAATGCGTGAGTATATATCACCTAGACTCCTACAAGTTACAAGATGCATGTGTCTGCATAGTGGATTTGAACAATGATTATATGTATTTATTTGATATTCAAATTAGCATTAATTTGTATAGGATAAAAAACTAATTAGAAATATACCAAAAAACTAATTTTGAAAAATGTTAATGAACCGAACGGATCGGACAGACCTCAAACCGTCCATGGCCTTCGAAGGAGATTACATTATTGAGGGAATATTGATTAAATAAGTTATTATATCCGATTCCATTTCTGATGTTTACATGTATCGATAAAGTTTTCATTCAGAATCTTATCATAACTTCCAACTTTATATTTTAAAATCTTGGATATCTTCAAAGAAAACGAACGTTCGTATGCAAATGCATTACTCATAGCAATATATCACTAGAAAAATATAGAGAAGCTCTTGTTTTTACAAAACAAAAAGTGCATATTGGTTCCTTTATAGCGAATAAGCTTTGTCTATATAAAGGCCATTGGCTTTCTTTTCCAAATCAAACTGAAACAAAACTAACACAGAAAGAAAACACATTACTTCTCTTCTTTTTGATTCATTGGCAATGGCTCAAAATGATCGAAATACAAGGGTTGCTCAAAAGGCGTTTGAAATGGTCGATAAGGTGTACGGTAAGTCCCATAAAATAATCCCTCTGCCACATGTTCCTAGAGACGAGTTCCCTTCTCGTTATAGCCAAAATCCTTATGACTATGGTGGTCCAAATGTGTATACCATAAAAGAGGCAACTAGTACTACTAGTTGCCGCCGAGTCATTTACCAGTATTCAAATGGGTCAACTATAAAAGAACCGGTTGTTCCTCACGCCACGAAACGTATTCAATACTTGGGTGGCGCACGTCCTTTTATCGGCCATGGCAACCGGTTCGAGAGGCCAAAAGGGCGGGCCATTAACTGTGATGAGGCGGTCCAACTCTATGGAGGGGTGCTTATAAAGGAATTTCGTAAGTAAACCACGCATGGTGAGTTTGTAAGAAGGTGTGAGATATTTTGTTTCTGTTTTCGGAAAATGCGCAGACCAACACATATGCTAAAGCTTGTTGTCACGGCTTTCACTTAGAATAAGCTTTAGATCGCTACCAAGTGTTGTGCCTGTTATGTATTTACTAGTACTTTAATTGAGTTGATGATGCTTATGTAATATAAAATACTATGGTCTTACTACTAATAATGGAATCCTATATGCTAATATAAATATGTGTTCCCAAGCATGCATAAAAGAGCATAAATAAGCATGGCATGACCCTATAACCGGTCCCCGATTTGTAAAGATTTCAAAAGGGCCCAAAATATTTCCCTTTTTAATGTTAATTTTTATTTTTGACTATATATATATATATATATATATAGTTTTAAGAAATATCTTGGATTTTCTATTTGAATCAAATATATTTATGAGAAGTATTTAAATAAGTTGATAGAATTCAATAATAATATATAAAATATCACGAAATAGCATCGATTTGATACATTAAACACGAGAAGAGATGACAACAGTCCATTGTGTACTTGTATAGGATCAGGGTATGTTTTTAGAGCGCATTCATCATAATATTTATGTTCGCGTCATCCAAATCCTACAAAAGAAAAAAAGAAAGCATAATACAACATAGGTGTGGGCATATTAACCGAACCCGAACCCGAACCGAATTAAAAAAAACAAACGGTTATAGGATTCAGTGACTTCGGTTACTCTTACCCGATAGGTTATACCCGATAACCGAAATAATACCCGAACCAACCCGAAATTATATATAGCAAGTAACCCTAATATTTACCCCCTTTCCTAAAACAAGATATCATACTTGAATCAAAGGTGCTCACCAATATTCAGATACTTGGAGATGTTGGGTACGAAGAAAAGATGGAGAGAGGTTTGTAACGTTCTTGTATTACTTATATTTTTCTCTTTTTATGTTTGTTAACACTTACTTTTGCATTACTTCAACAGAATATGAACATGTATCACAGCCACAACCACAAGACTAGAGGACTAAGCTAATAGGGATTCGGTTCAGGTAATAACATGTTCTTCTCATCTGTCACATTTTCTTGTTGTGATTTTTTAATCTTCTAACAGTAGATTTTATATCCTTTGGTGTTACAGGATGAGGATGAGTGATAAGAAGACATTTTTCAGTGTCTTAATGATCTAAGACTATGTTTTTGTTTTAAGTTTGGTATGAAATCGTTGTGTTACTTTGGGATTGTAGCACATGTTATTTTGTTTCAGTTTTGACGATTGTTATTTATGGAAACATATTTAAGTTTGGTTTGAATGTTAGGGAAAAAATTATATGAATATGCATTTCGGTTTGTTTGGGTGTATCCAAAATAAACCGAACCCGAAACAAATATATCCGAACCCGACCCGAAATATAAAAAAACCCGAATGGGGCTAGACCCATTTACCGAAAAACCCGAATCACCCGACCCAAACCCGAACGGGTATCCGAACGCCCAGGCCTAATACAACATACACATGATACTAGTGCTGTTCGTTTGGTAGACGCAACTTCTTGCACCTACGCTTGACGCAAATTAGTTGTTCGTTTGGCAGCCGCTGCGGCTATTTTCTTTTAATACATATATTACTTTTATAAATTTGTATAATTATATTTTAAATAAACAATATGTAGTTTAAATATATTTACATCCATAAAATATTATATTTAATTTTTAATAAATTTTAGTCAAATATATAAATATAACAACATTTTTTAGTCAAATATTTTAAAAGATAATGACTTTTTAGTCATAAATCATAAGTTAAACTAAAATAAAATATATCACAAACAAGAGTTAAATAATACATCAAGTCTTAAATAAATAAAATATAAATGATAATCAAATTTATAAGCAAAAAAAAAATCAAGTCATTAACTAAAATATTTAATACGGTAAACGACCTCGACCATATTCATTTGTGATGTTCTTACGCAAAGTTTCCATCGCTCTATCACCGGTCGGCTCATATACAATATGTCCACCACCACCATCATCATCATCATCACCTTCTTCTTCTTCTTCATCACCACCATCACTATCAGCTTCTTCTCCTTCTCCATCATCATCACTTTGCCATTGTACAAAGTCATGATCTTCCCAATGTGAATCACGATGCGGTCGCTGATTTAATCAGCGTTCTGATTTTCTTTAACGCATGACGCTGCGTTTGGCCGCAGACTCAGCCGCACGTCCCGCGTCGATGAAACGAACAAGCTTTTATGAAAAACATAGCCGCAGCCGCAGAGAGCCGTGTCGATGAAACGAACAGCACTACTGTATTTATAATTACATAACGAAACTAGTAAAAAAATGCATAAAACTAAAAAAAAAAGCTACGATAATATTTACAAAAAAAACTACGATAATTAATTCCTTCAGCTATGTATCTCATTTTGCTTCAGCAGAATCACGTTTTCTCGCCAAAACAAAAATCCGAGTTCGATTTTTCCCGCCGATATCGAAGGAATTTTTCCGCATAAACCGCAAAATCTTTTTTTTCGCCAAAACTGCAAAATCAAGTTTTTCCGCTGAAACCACAAAACCATAAAAACACGATTTTCGATTTTGGCGAAAAAACTCGATTTTTCGGTTTTAATGGGAAAACTCAATTTTTTTTGTTTTTTTGAGGTTTTACGAGAAAACTTTATTTCACATAATCAAAAAATTTAAAATTTAATAGATATTTAAATAGTGTATAATAATTATGTGAAAAAAATAAGCTAAAGTTTAAACCCTATACATTATAGGGCTAACTCTCTTTTAGCCCCATTTCAAAAATAAGGGTTAGGGTTAAAAAAAAGTTTTACAGGATTAGGGCTAACCCTATTAGATAGAACCCATATTAACATCCCTATATGGACTCACAGGAGTATCAAAGAAACCTACAGAGTTTTTATTTTAAACAGCAAACTCCATATTTTATTAAACTAGATCTAAAAATTAACCTCTCTAATTAATCTAGAGATAAAGACCAAAATAGACTTTAAAAAGTTTTTGTTCCCAAAATAACACTAAAAATGATTAAATAAAACTTTATTAAAGGGTGTAAATATATATATTTATAACTCTTGGGTTAATTAATCTAAACTTAGGGTTTAGAGTTAAGGTTGAGTTTTGGAGGTGAGGTTTAAATTATATAAAAATTTAAAATAAAAAAAGTCTATTTTGATTTTTTTTCTTGAGTGCTCTTTTTGTGACAAAAATTTCAAAAAAGTCTATTTAAGAAATTTGCCCATTAATCTATAAGGAATCAATTTTTTACATAGGAAAAACAGGAGCTTTCGTGCGAGCTTTTTGCAAGAAGATCAGCCCCGGAATTAAACTCACGAGAAAAGAAAAAATAAAGTAGATATAGAACTACGTGAATTAATTCTTCCAATTCCGAAGCAAAAGATGGCCAAAATTCTACTTCTTCCATCAACTTTACCGCTTGGAGGCAATCTGATTCGAAATGCATAGTTTGGAGCCTCATTGGTGAGAGAGGTGCATTATCCAAAACAGAGTGTTGAACTCCATATGTAAGGGTAAAAGTACTTTAATTTTATTCAAAGGAACCTGAGGTCGTGGTCCCATTTTCCAGCTACATAACAAAACATCCACCAAAAGTAGATTGATTGATCCTCCAAGATACATCCACTTGACACTTTGGTAAGTGCAACCCAATTTGTCTCATGTGGTCAAGAGTTTGAGATTTTCCCTCGCCTTTTGACCTTTGTAACTTCTTGAAAAAAAAACCATTCCTCACATTTTTGGGGTGGCCCTTTGCAAAGAGTCCATTGGCAACAACCTCTACTTCCTTGAAGAGTTTATTATTCCCACCTTTCCATCAAACCTCATAATCCAAGGGAATATAGCTATACTTCGCTTTGGTACTCCTCTTTCAAAGCTCGAAGTAAGAGAAAATCAAGTTTCATATATGAAGCTACTTGGGAAATGCCTCGGAACTGATGGGAGATCCAATAATGACCACGTCTGTAGGATAGGGAGATATTCAAAAAGGAGATAGTTTATGGACACGGTTTCGCCTCCACATCGAGAACACGATCGATTATTTTACAATGTCGATCGAATAGTCTACTACAAAATGCAACACAATTTGTTAGGCATTGCCACATAAAATGTTTGATTTTTCTGGATGCTTTCAAGTTCCAGACCTTAGATAATAAGGGATTTTTACTTCATTCCATTACATGTTTCTCTTCACTTGCATCTTGAATCAGAGATGCTATCTTTTATCCTGCTTTAATGGTGTAAATCCTGGATTTGGTATGAACTCAACATAATCCATCTGGTTTGAGTAATGACTAGGTTTAATATTCTAAATAAGGTTCACATCTTCAGGATCACAGATAATACGTATCAGATCCATCTTCCATTCACCAGTGCTATTGTCTATGAGGTGATTAACATACATCTTTGTGTCTCTCCAGGCGCCATTGTCCCGGGCTCACCTGGGTGGATGGGTCGGGATCCATTGATCAAACCACACATGGGTATTAAACCCAAATTTCTAATCATATTATTAAAGGAAAAATGACTAGAAATAGCATAGAAAAATTGTTATATTACTAGAATAGTATAAATCTTTTGAAAATTACTAGAATGTTGATGGATCCCTAGTAAAATTACAAATAAAACCCCCTTATTTAGTTTTTTTTTTTAATTCAGACTATTTTTAGTTAACAAATCCATGTCACTAATTTGTGTATCTACGTCATTAATTTTTGTGATCAAAATACTTACGAAAATCAACTGTCGTCGTAATTCCGGCTGTTAAAAAACTTTCCTCTTTTCGTAAAAAAAACTTCCTCTATTCGTAACACACAACTTTTCTCTCTTCGTCAACTATTTAGTCGAGATTGTTGTTTATTGTTGAAACTATCTTCGCCGAAATCGTCTTCTCCGTAAGCGTTTCTACGAAATCGTCTTCGCCGCAACCGTATCTATGAAATAATCTTCTCAGGTATGTTGTGGCTGAGTTTGATTTATGTTGTGACTGAGTTTGATTTATATTGTGGCTGAATAATTTATAATGTTGTGGCTGAGTTACTTTTCTATTGTGGCTGAGTTATATATTATGTCGTGGCCCGAGTTTTTTTCTATTTATTATCTTGTGGCTTGGTTAGTTTTCTATTGTGGTTGAGTTATATATTATGTTGTGGCTGAGTTATCTTTCTTTTTCAGCTAAGTTATATATTGTGTTGCGGCTGAGTTATAAATGCAGTTGTGGATGGGTTATATATGTTTTTATGATCATATGAATGTTTCTGAAGAATCAAGCATGCGATACCCTCCAAAAACTTTACGCTTAAGGGGCTTCCAATCTAGAAAATAAAGAGATTAATCACAATATCTATATGGGAGAATTCCATCAGTTAGAGAAGTTGTACATCGGTGTGTTTATTTGATGTCTAGGCAGGGTATCAAAAATCCTAAATATATTAACTATCCAAATTTAATCCTTAATGACATAACACACTAAACAATGACGTCTTTGCCCAAGTAGAGATCAGGTTGTATATATCTTAGGTGAAGAAAAAGAATCCACGAAAGAGTTAGATTAAGGACACAGCAATACGATGTTCCTATTGCTAAAGTTCTAAGCTCAGGTTAATTATATATATATTGGTAGTCAAGTTAATTCAATTTAAGAGAATATTCCTTATCAGAAGGCTGTATATGGCAATATGGAAAGTATGGAAAAATAATGCAGATTGTAATGATAAATATCGCTACAATCTAGGGTTTCAGGGGATAATGAACGTTATAGGGAAATAAGGAAGCACGGAAATGTAAATATTCTAGAACTCAAATATTAACTATTCTGACTCTTTTAACTCCAACTCTCATATGCGAGTAAAAGAACGACCATCGATCGACGGCTAAGGCCTGATGTCGATTGATGGTGAAATCAGAAAGAAGTGTGAACGAGATTTGATATGTTCACCAAGCTAATTAGACAAGATCTCGCATGCACCTAACAACCTAGTTCAATAGAGTCTATTCTGGCACAAAACCTACTCTCATAGTCGTCCATGTCTTACTTTCGAGACCCTAGTTAGCTATGCAAGCATTCAGCACAACAAAATTGATAGATATTATCTCAACCTAGCAATCATAATTTTGGACTAGTCCATGATTACCTCATTCAACCCTAAATTTAGTTGATGACTACTCATACATAATTAAAGCTAAGAACAATAATCTGAATATAATGCATAGATAAAATTCTGGGGTTCCAATACAAATCTCCCTAAGGAGTTATAAATCATTTCCCCTAAAAAACTTAAAACTATAGTAGAAAACTGAACTCTCTTTTCTCAACTCTCTCCTCTGTCCTCCTCCCTTTTTGTGTGTAATACATAAAGTATAAATATAAACCCTAAAATCTAGGTTAAAAATGGTCCAGGATATCTTCGTCATTTGTCTCTAACTTGGGCTTGAGATCGGCTTTCTGCGAAGTTGGTCATCGATCGATGGGCAAGTGTGCAAGCATCGATCGATCTTGGTCTTGTACCATCGGTCGACGCCAAGATGGTGTCGTCGATCGATGAATATCTTGTACTTCGACTCTCTTAGTGATCAGCTACTGATTTTTCTCTTCTAATGTTCCAAAAGCTCCAAGTATCTCCATATATCTCCAAAACACACTTGGACCTGTAAAAACAAAGTAAAACTCGAAATAAATAGTAGTATAAAAAACTAAATAAAAACTAAATAAAAACTTACTAAATAGTGGATCAACACTTGGAAAACAAGTGTCTACATCTTCTCTTCTCTTTTGAAGCCATGTACCAACGAAGCTTGTCATGGCGTCATCTTCTCTAGCTTCTCATTCTTCATGATCTCCTTAGCAACCTCCACTAAATGCATTCTCCTTTGTAGATTCTTAATATTGCGCTGTAGCATTCTAAGTCTAGCAACTGTAGTCTCTGATATATCCTCCAATTGCTGAGAGACATCTTCCTTTATCAGGCTTTGCAAAAAAGTAATGTCATCGAACTTGTCTTCTAATTGTTTTTCTGCCGTGGACTTTTGTCTGTCGAACTCAGTGTCGATCGATGACATTATGCTGTCATTGATCGATGTCACTCTGTTTGCTTCAATCGCATGTTGTCTTCGAATAATATCCAAATCTTGCTTCATCTCATCCATGCATGTAGTCAAACCGTTGAGGCACTTGTCTATAGGGTAGTAGACATCATCAAGCCTCTTGTAGGAATCATCCAATGACATCTGTTGGGGTCAAAATTGGTTATGACGGAATCAACGTCAGAAACTTACCAGGAAAATGCA
>CAJHQP010008113.1:0-28653 GCA_905132765.1 Moricandia arvensis
ATTGAAGAGGATTAACAACTCTTTTATTTTCAAAGACCAAACTACTGACTCCAAAAAAGATCGTCCTATAGTTCATTTGTTTCTTACATGAATGTGTTCTTTGTCATGTTTCAAGAAGAAGGAATTGAATATGTGAATTGCCTGATCTGAGGAAGTTTAACGGCTATTCTTGAACAAGAGTAATCTTTTTGTCGTTAACGTAACTATGAAGATTCTATGATATAATATGCTAGGAAGATAAAGTTTAAGTGTTGCTTTCCTGTTCTTCGTTATGTAATGTTAGCAATCTCTAAAACTTTGGAGGGAAAGATGAATCAAGGGGTGGCCTGAGGAGAAGAAAGCAGGACCATGTAGAAGAGAATGCAACTCATGAATCCAAAGAAAAAACCAAGGACAATAACGCTAAGAAGGTAACGAAGAAAAAAGGAAAGGTGGACGAAACTAAGGAGGAGACAGAGTTTAACAGAGCACTGATGGTCAGATCGAAGTAGTATGGTGTAAAGAGAAAAGAAAGAAGAAGAAGAAGAAGAAGAAGAAGAAAAACAAGTTCGAAAGCTACCGAGGCTGAGACTTTGGGTGATGAGGAGAAGTTTCCAAGAAGAGAAAAAGATCAGAGCCTGAAGAAGAGACAAAAGAGCAGACAGAGGATGATGAGGAGTCTAAACGGAGAAGAAGGATGAGAATGTAGCAGAGACAACATGTGTGCCAAGAAACACCTGTTAAGCACACTGCTGATGTTCAGGAGAACGGTAACGTTGAGAAAGCGAAACAAAATCAACAAATAACAAGTCTGGAAACAGGGCTTTCTAACTCAAAAGAGGTAACTGCTTTTGCATCATCTTTTGAGAGAGGTGATTGTGTTACTGATACATTGATTTGCAGCCGAAGAAACCGTTTCAGAGAGTAAACGTTGAGGAAGTTGTGTTCACAGACGATAGGCTTAAAGACAACTCTTATTGGGCAAAGGTTGTATATAATCTCCACTTCTCCCTTTATAGCAATCTTTGTTTTACCAATGCCTCTATTGAAATTTACTTCTTTGTTGTTATATAGGATGGTGCTGATTCGGGTTATGGTGCTAAAGCTCAAGAGGTTCTAGGGCAAGTCAGAGGAAGGTAAAAGCTCCTCAGCCTTTGGACTTTGTTATATGTATGAGTTATGCATTGACAAGGAGGGTTACTGTTTTTGGTTTAGGCTTTAGGTCACACTAACTTTGGTTTAGCTTCGGTTTAGGCTTCATGTCTTGATATCTGAATCTTTGCTTTTTGTTTTGTTCAAGGGGTTTCCGACATGAGAAGACGAAGAAGAAAAGAGGAAGCTACAGAGGAGGAGAGAATCGATCTCAAGTCACACTCTGTTAAGTTCGAAGTACTCAGACGAAGAATGATGATAACTTATAAGCAAACACTATCTTATTTTCATTTGCTTTGCTTCTCTTTTTGATTCATCATCTTTTAAAGTTTTGTCTGTGTTATTAGTCTCATTTGGAACTTGTAAAAACAGAATTCTGTTTTAGTTTCTCGAACATTTCAGGTTCTTGTTACTGCTAGGCTTTGGGCATATATATTGGTGGATTTTAGGGATGTTCAGTGCAGGGTTAGGGTTCAGCCCTCTTTTGTTTAAAATAAACTCAGTCTTATTTTAACCATATTTTAATTAAGGGTTAGAGCTGGTACCAGGGTTAGCTCATTTAATTTTCATGCATACAAACAAATGTTTGCATACTAATTTTAACTAAAAAATTACATTTTTAGTAACTAAAATATAATCATATAAATGAAAAAATATGAAAAATTGAGTTTTTCATTCAAAACAACAAAATCGAGTTTTCCGTCAAACCGCAAATTTGAGTTTTTTTTTGCCAAAACCGTAAAATTGAGTTTTTTTCACGAAAACTGCAAAATCTAGTTTTTCCGACCAAAACCACAAAAGCAATTTTTCGCCAAAACCGCAAATCAAGTTTTCCCGCCAAAACCGCAAAATCGTGTTTTCCCGCTAAAACCACAAAATCGTGTTTTTCCACCAAAACCGCAAAATCAAGTTTTCCCACCAAAACCGTAAATTCACATTTTTCCGCGAAAATCCTAAAATTACGCTTTCCCGCCAAAACTGCAAAATCGCGTTTTCCCGCCAAAACCGCGATCGCATTTTCCCGCCAAAATCGCGCTTTCCCGCCAAAACTGTGTAATCACAAATCAAGTTTATCCGCTAAAACCACAAAACCGTAAAAAAAAACACAATTTTCGGTTTTGGCGAAAAAACTCAATTTTGTGATTTTGGTGAAAAAACCCAATTTTTTCGTTTTATGGTTTTGCCAAAAAAACTATGTTTTGCATAATCAAACAAATTTAAAATTTTAATAGATATTTAAATAGTATCTAATAATTGTGTTAAATCGAAATAAATGAGCTAAAATATAAATCCTAGACATTATAGGATCAATCTTTTTTAAGCCATATTTCAAAATAAAGGGTTAGGGTTAGAAATGGTTTTACAGGGTTAGAGTGCCCTAACCCTGTTAGATTAAGCTCATATTAACATCCCTAGTGGACTTGGACACATTTGGGCTCTGGTTTACAAATAAGTTTTTTGTTCATATGTTTTGTAAATTGAGGTTCAAAAAAAAATTGTTATTAAAATCTTTTTTTTTTCTCATAAAGTTTATAAGTTTATAGTTCCCAAAATAATTTATTTAAGCCGACATACACATGTATTTTTAAATGTGTTGTAATATTATTCCTAATGATTATTTGTGCCCATCCACTGAGTAAAATTTATATATTAATAATCGTTGAATAATAACTTTGATCATTCAATCATGTTATAAGTCCACATGTAGTCATGGACCGTCAATGTAAGGTTGATGATTAGGGTTATGTTAGTTGATGTTATTTTTTAAACATATTTAATTTACATTGGGCTTCAGTGATATCATCAGGATATTATCATTCACTATCTCACTTCGATATGAAAAATTGTATTTTTGAAATGATATGATCAAATAACATTTGAGATATGCGCTTGCGTGTAATGAACATTAATTATGCATACATATTAATTATTTATTTTGTGTTTATTTATGTATTATGCAATAATAAATATATTGAATCGCTGAGAAATAAGTAATTATTACGTATATAATTAACTTGAAGTAAGGACATAAATAAAAACAACCACTCTTTATATTTACAAAAGAAATTGTTGGTAAAAATTCAAAATACTCATTTATTTATTTTGTATAGTATATAATTAAAATTAAATGATATTAGCATAGATACATACTATATTTTAAAATGAATATTTATTAACAGAGGTTTCCTGCTCAATGAACTTTTTTTGAAATTAATATGTTTACTAGAACTTGACTCGCGCTCCTGCGCGGGTGTTTGATTTAACTTGTATTCAACGTAAACTAATAAATCGCTGTTTTTATAAAAAAATCCTTTGTATATTTTTTATGTTTTGTAATTTACATATAGAGTATAATATTATATTATAATATAAATGTTGATAAAAAAATTATTTGTACATAATATTATATTAAAAATGTATAACTTGATGCAATTTGATGTAATTGTATTATTCATATATTAACTTATTTTTTGTTAATTTATTTTGAAATGAAACAACATACTAAAATTTTTAATTATCAATATATAAATATCGATTTGGTTATATAAACTTTGGAATTGTAATTATTTAATTTAAATTTATTTTAAATGCAGTAGCAGAATCTGTAAATAAAAAAATATAAAAATAAAATACTTAATTTATTGTAAATGTAAAGGCTAAGTTTGTAAATAAAAGAAATTATTTTTAATACTGCTATCCATGTATCCAAACAATCCTCACTATCCATGTTTCCAAACAAAATCCTAAAGTACTTCTACTTTAATAAGATAGATGTATTTTATATATGATATATATTTAATTTAAATGATATTAAATATATATATATATATATATTTATCTGAATATATATTAAATGATATTTTATATTTAATCTGAATATATATATATATATATTTATATGATTTCATATATATATATATATTTATATGATTTCATATATATATATAATATGAATATATATTATATGAGGTTTCATATTTATATGATTTTACCTTACTGTAACAAAAAAAAGTTAAACTATTGATCACAAAAATTTCAATGTGGATTTTTAACATTCTTAGTAATTTGTAATCATTTTAAAAAATTCAAAATATAACATATATGAAAATATCTAATTTTTTTATTATGTGATTAAGTTGATAAAATTACTTACCTATTGAATTGTTAATCATATTTGAAGTAATGTGATTGTTTAATTTATTTTAAAATGTAAAATTAAACAAATATAATGGAGAATATTATCAAATCATTAATTTTCATATATTTTAACCATATTAGATAATTCCATAGTTTTTATTTAAGCAAAGAACTGAGAATATTATTTTATACACAACTAATTAATTTGATTATTGATTTAATAAAAAGTATAATATATGTTCAGATGAATCAACCTATTTTTTAAAGATTCTAAAAATCATCGTAATGATTGTACGTGTCTACCAAAACATGTTGTATTGCTTGATGATTAATATATAAGGGATTTATTTTTTAGAAAACTAATTTATTTAACCCAAGTAGTGTCCTTGTATTAATAAAGCATATGATTGTGTTATGGATTTATTATTTTATTGCTAATGATTTGATGTGTGATTGTGCTTTTATTCAATACTTTCGAATCAAAATTAATAGAAACTAGAAAGTATTTGGATGGAAAAGTAAAGATGAGTGTCTTTCCTATGGTCTCTTGCGTTTTGGTTAGGCAAAGTGTTATTTTTCCTTTACATTAACCTCACTCATTAATCACTGAAAGTTATTCGAATACTTTTTAAGAAATATTATTTTATGTGTCGGTGGGTTCTTTTTGTTTGCCAATACTTGCATTAATATTTGATATTTTGATTTACAGAAAAAAAACACCTAATGCTTGAAGTTGTGTTTCTTGTAAGAGTTAGTATTTGTTAGTAATATATTCATTGAACTCCCATTTTTCTAAACCGTATCTTCTCATGCATCTTTTGTTTGTTAAATATCATTAATGAAGGTGTAGTTTAGGTTATTTGTTTGTCCTTCTTTAGCCTCAGGCAAAAGCTACCTACTTATGTACCCAAACTTAAAATATCAAAATTGCGTCCTCGTATTGCATTGTGACTAGGCGTGTGCAAAAGGTAAGTATTTGTTATTTGGTATTTTTGTTTTCTCTTGTGCGAGTAATCGAATTTCAAGACTTGTATTTAGTTTGCTAAAATGAGTACTCATAATTTCAAGAACTTGCTAAATATGACAAGTTTGTAAGTTACTTAGCAAGTATTTGTTAAATTACGTCCTACTTTCGATGTTTGATCTTTTCAATGTGTGATATATATAGTCCTTTCTCAAAGATGAAACGACACATTCTTATCAGTTGTTGCTGAATTCTCCGAGACAATGTCACTACAAGAAAACAATCATATTACAAGGTCACATTTCCTAGTTATTTCGTCGTAATTGGAAGATTACGACGAAATAACTACGAATCATGATTCATTGTAAAACGCTCGTCGTAATGCATGATTAGTTGTAATGTTGTTGCAAAGTTTATAACGAACTTATTTCATCGTAAACGAGAAGGGAAATGTTCGTTGTAATTGCCTAGTAAATAGGACTCTAGCCCCTTGACAAATACATTGGTCACTGTACCGTCAACATCCTCGTGCGTATACATCCAACTCCGTAACTCGTAAAATATTTATACCATCCGACATTTTTTTTAATTTTTTTTCTTTTTTGTTTGTGTGATATGCTATGAAGAGAATAAACATATATATAGGAAAAATATCGAATTTGGTAGGTAAAGATATAACAACGAATTTACAAAGAAAACATTTACTAGGCTATTACAAGTATCTCACAATGATTTTACAATGAATTTACTTCTCCAAGCACAGTATAAACACGTTTTCACCAAACATTATATTTCGTCGTAATGTTCTTGTAGTATTACAAGGACATTACGACGAACAATATATTCGTCGTAATGTCCTTGTAACATTACGACGAAATATGTTCCTTGTAATGCACTAGTACCTTTACGATGAAGTATTTTCCTCGTAAAATTTCGTTGTTAAGTCCATGTTTTCTTGTAGTGTGTATTGGTTGTTAGAAAGATGTTGACGGCAATATAAAACTTAATAGTTTATGATTTGTTATGTGATTCATATATATATATAAACGATTAACAAGTAACACAAGCTGAATCTTGAGTTTTTAAATACTTATTACTTGACTCATATTGGCAAGTATATAGAATACTAGATTTATTAATTGTTTTGACAACACTAAGTGTTTGTTTTTACAAGTAGAGTATGAATCAAATAGAGTAATAACCAAGTAACAAGTATTATGTCCACCCCTATAACAAATTTTGTTTTATGAATGTCAAATTTATCCAATTAAAAACACTTTTTACATATAGGTGCTACATTGTTTAAAAGGAAAAAAATCAATCATGAAAAAATAAAAAAACTACTTGAAAAATTCGATGGTACTATTATTTCTTATTTTCTTCTTTGAAAACAATATTTGAGGTAACCTTCATATTTTTTTTCTCTCAAAGCTGGCATATAGAAGTCTGTGTATCTCCTCTCCTTAAATTCTTCATCACGATCCCGATAATATCAGAGCATCTCCAGCAACTGTCAGTAGGAGCTGGGTCAACTGGTGACAACTTGTCATGTGGGAATGTTGTTAAAGGGTGAGGTTTTGGAATTGAGGAATGTCAAGCGCGCCAATAACCTACCTAGAAAGTTAGTGAGGGCTCATAGGTTATAGTCAGTGCTCTGTACGGGTCTTATCGGGTCCAGATTCGGTACGGGTTTTAGATATGGGACCCAATAGGATAATTAAAAAAATTCGGTTCGGATCCGGGTCGGGTTCGGTTTGGGTCCTATCGGGTCTAACCCTAAAAACACACACAAAAAAATCTGAAAATATATTAAATGCCCAAAATATCTAAATTTTACCTAAAATTTGACCCGAAGACATGAAAATACCCAAAATATATTCAATATATTAAATTTTATTTTTCAAAATCTATAATTGTACATAAAACCCAAAACTATACCAAAAAAAACAAACCCAAAACTTTAAAAATTATCCTTAATACCAAAAATATACTAAAATAACCATATATATTAAATATATACTAGAAGTTTCGGGTATTTCGGGTACCTTATCGGGTCTCCGGGTTTGTGTCGAGTCGGGTTCAAGACCCGCGGGTCCTCCACAACAAGATCCAATGGGGTAAAATGACATTACCCGTGCCCGACCCGAACCAGATTTTTTTGGGTCGGTTTCGGTTTGCGTTTTCGGGTCCGGGTAAAATGTCCAACCTTATTTCTCACCATATATGGCAAGGTGGTACCCCGCCAGGGACACCCATCGATGAAGCTTAAGTACCAGTCGTTGTACGATTGAGCAGAGGATCATAGGCGGATAAGCTCCAGCTCCTCCCAGCATAGACTGAGTACGAGCCAGATTTGACGCCAGCAAAGCGAGGACTGGGACGTCCAAGGAAGCCAAAGACGACGCCTGGAATCTTAGCGGGTTCAGGTGCCGACTATCAGGAGTCGCCAAAGAAGAAGCGCGGTCACCCGTGAAAGTCTCCAACTTAAAATGAAGGCACCACTGAGAGAAGTTTGGAGCCATGTATGTGTGAGTTCCTAGTTCAGATGCGTGCATAAACCTTGCACCGTACAAGACTACATGTTATTTAAGGTTGGACTCTGCAAGCACATCCAAGACGAGTTAGATGGTGCTATGGAGCCTCTTGAGTTCGCATTGTAGTGATGACGGCGGGGCAAGCGGTATCCGCATAAGAGTGGCTCGAGGAGCATGATGTTGATGTCACCAATTTAGAGTCGGAAGATATGATCAGTAAATCCCCAACTAGTGTTCCCAGCGTAGTCGGTCCTAGATCTGAGGCCGACTATGTTTCTCCATGCTGTAGTGGCTAGCTAAGATCCTAGGATTATTTCTTAGGATTAGGGTACGTGATTTTCTTATTTATTATTTGGTGTTCGCGTTTTGCATTTCTAAAGGAATCATGTGGTTTGTACATATGCCTTAAGCTTTTAAAACAATTGTAGTCCTACTCCATTTCATTTATTATATTCATTCGTTGGTTTTTAAACGAGATCTTGAGTAAAGTGTGAAAGTCTTGTGTGCCTCCCTTGATTGATGAGTGTTGTGTGAAAAAAGTTCATTACGGGTTTGGGATGTTATATTCGAAGTTTGGGGTTTGGAATTCAGGGAAGAATTTCGAATGACTGGGGGAGAGTTGTAACATCCCAAAACCCAGACCCAATTGTTCTTAAGATAAAAGAGCTTTTGTACGGATGATTAGGGAAAACCTAGGGTTCCCGTTCTCCTTTTATTATAAATAGGCAGCACCCTTCTCTCTTTTCTCTCATTATGAAATTTGAAATGAAGCTCTGCAGAGAATTTCCAGGAGAGGAAAGCCTTAGCTGTCAAGTTTTTTTTCTCTCTCTCTCTCTCTCTCTCTCTCTCTCTCTCTCTCTCTCTCTCTCTCTCTCTCTCCCCTCGCGAGCAGCCACGAGTGGTGGTGGTGGTAACCATGTAGTGTTGATCGCAGTTTCAGGACTAGAGAAAGTAGAGAAAAAGGTTGCTTATTTATAAGAAAAAAAGAAGGGGAACCCTAGGTTTCCCCTACTGGACCGTAGAGAAGCCATTTTATCTTTTAAAAATTGGGCATGGGTTTAAGGATGTTACAAATTTATCTCGACAAGGATAAGACTTACTTTTTGTGATTCTGATAGTTACCCAGGTAGGGGCAACATAGGAGGGGATCCGCTCTGGTGATGTGAGTGACGCTTTGACTAAATTTCTAAGAGAGGAGCCTCGGATCCCTACCGATCCTCAAACATCTGGCGATCGCGTCAATGTCATCAGTTGTGAGGGTGTTCCGCTGACTAGTACTGCTGGTATGGATTTAAGGTAGAGCTCGAATAGTGACACTGCAGGGCTAAACCTTTTCATTTGAGATTTACCCATGCTAAATTATATCTGATCATTGAGGACCCATGCGATGTTTCTCACTTAGTGAGACATTTCAAACTGATGGGGGTGTCCTCTTCACAACAAGGTCGAATGCGATGCTTATGTGAAAATGGTGGTCACACATGCTAAGGTGTAAGTTACTACTCGTGAAGCTATATTTTGTCTATATTCATTTGTTTCTTTTCCCCTAAAAAGGTCGATTTCATGCTATGGAGGCAAACAAAAAATTTAAGGTGAAGTTAAAGCATCACTTGAGAGACATCTCTCGCGCTAACGAGCTTACGAAGTTAAAAAGGTTGTTCGAGAGCTGTATTAGTTTAAAGTTAGTACCTTTTCTGTTGCGGGAGCTATTATATAGTGTAGCCGTGTAACCTTTGTGGGAAGAACGTCCCCACAATGGTGCACTGTAAATGTTGTAGTTACTCATTATGTGTTACTTTTTGGTGTTTTTAGTCCCAATATGTGAACTTATGTTTGTATTGTTGCACGGCATGTAATTTATGCGGGAGGATATTGGAAAATGAATGTTTCAAAGCAGTTAGGATGTTCTTGGTGTCTCAATTGGTTTGTATATGTGATTAATAGAATTGTATCGACCGTGATTCAATAAAGTGGGCCTACTTATTTTTATTTTTTAATTAAAACCTATAACTATTTACTTTGTCCCACATTGGAAGTTTAGAAAACCTACCTCTCTTCCCTTCTCTTATATAAGAAACTCCACCCCTCCATTTATTTCATCAAGTCAAAGCAGTGATTTGCGTGTGACAGTTGTTGAATTATTCGACGACCAGTTTCAGGCGAGTTCTCGAGTGATATTTCTGGTAAGTTTATCGCCTCCCTATTTCTAGTCTTGTAAATTTCTAGTTAGAGAAATTTATAGTTTAGGAAACTTGCCAGTTTAGGATAGTTGCTATTTTAAGAAATTTACTATTTTAGGTAAGTTTCTACTTTAGGAAAGTTTCCAGTTTTGGAACTTTATTTCCTGAGACTCTGAGTCTAAGTCGTTGATTCTCTCGTGTTGCAGTTGACCATCTTCCGTTGACAGCCAGTGGCGAAGGTGAGGGTCTATTCCGTAAATCCCGTTACTAGTGTAGAATTCTTTCTATCGTTGTTTAGTTTCGAAACATGTTTCGTCTGATTGAATCGAGTCTTGTGTGATAGTTAGGATTCAATGTAAACCAGAATTAGGGGTCTAGAGGATTCAACTTGATATGGATTGAGTGATGTTAAATGATGTTATATATATATATATATATATATATATATATATATATATATATGTATACATAGTTATGAGTAGGGACTATGTGATGAGGGCGGCTGTTCAGAGAGATCTGGATTAGCAACGCTTATGAGGACGGATGTTCAGAGAGATCTGGATTAGCAACGCTTATGAGGGCAGGGGTTCGGAGACATCCGGGCTATCGACGCATATTGGAGGGTGGAGGCTCAGAGACGTTTGGGCTATCGACGCATATTTGAGTGGGGCGTGGTGCAGAGACGTTTGTATTCGACGCTTATTGGTTACGGGCGGGGGTCCAGAGATGTCTGGGCTAGCGACGCTTATTATGATGTCTTATATCCGTATGAGGAGAATGTGGGGTGTATGAGCTAGTTATGCACTACCAGCGCATTGTTTACTCTGTGTGATGCTTTAGGCGTCGTGTTTGTTCATGCTAGAGCTAAATTTCCATAGTGGGAGTTCTATTTATTTAGTCAGTGGTTTGCGTGTCTAGCATCCCATACCTCACTGAGTGACTCCCCTGTTGCTCACCCCTCTTTTTTCCCCTTGCAGGTGAGCATGATGAGTTGTTGGATATTTGGACAGTTTGGTGTCTTGGGGATCGTCGTATTTTATATCGGTTTTTATTCGGTTTATACGACTTTTCGATATGAATTATTATGGTTATTAAATGTAAAAAATGATTTATCTTACGTATATTTTATTTCGGTTTCTAAATTTAAAAATTATTTATCCACTTTTATTCTATTAAATATTTTAATATTTTATTTGATATTTTATAAATCGGTTTAATTTGATTTTGTACTGGTAGTAGCACGACGATCTCAAGAGAGGAGGAGACGGGTGTCACAATTTGGTATCAGAGAGGGTTCCGTCCCGGCTCCGACCCGTGATGGCGATTTATGGGATGCGGTTTCAAACAATTTTAATGTTTTTGGGATTGTGAGTTTTCAAAAAAAAAAAAGGACACCGTTTTGTTTGTTTCTCATATCGTGTTTTTCTTTCCTTCGTAACCGTTGAAGTTCTTTTCGGGTTCCATTAAGAATTTGGGGACGAATTCCTTATTAGTAGGGGGGAATTGTAACGATCGTGATTTAATAAAGTGGGCCCATTTATTTTTATTTTTTAATTAAAACCCATAACTATTTTACTTTGTCCCACATTAGAAGTTTAGAAAACCTACCTCTCTTCCCTTCTCTTATATAAGAAACTCCACCCCTCCACTTTATTTTCATCAAGTCAAAGCAGTGATTTGCGTGTGACAGTTGTTGAATTATTCGACGACCAGTCACAAAGTAATTTTCTAGAAAGATTTTCAGTCGAGTTTTCGGACGAGTTTCAGGCGAGTTCTCGAGTGATATTTCTGGTAAGTTTATCGCCTCCCTATTTCTAGTCTTGTAAAGTTCTAGTTAGAAGAATTTCTAGTTTGGGAAACTTGCCAGTTTAGGATAGTTGCTATTTTAGGAAATATGCTATTTTAGGTAAGTTTCCACTTTAGGAAAGTTTCCATTTTTGGAACTTTATTTCCTGAGACTCTGAGTCTAAGTCGTTGATTCTCTCGTGTTGCACTTGACCATCTTCCGTTGACAGCCAGTTGCAAAGGTGAGGGTCTATTCCGTAAATCTCGTTACTAGTGTAGAATTCTTTCTATCGTTGTTTAGTTTCGAAATATGTTTTGTCTGATTGAATCGAGTCTTGTGTGATAGTTAGGATTCAATGTAAACCATAATTAGGGTCTAGAGGATTCAACTTGATATGGATTGAGTGATGTTAAATGATGTTATATATATATACATAGTTATGAGTAGGGACTATGTGATGAGGGCGGCTGTTCAGAGAGATCTAGATTAGCAACGCTTATGAGGGCGGATGTTCAGAGAGATCTGGATTAGCAACGCTTATGAGGGCGGGGATTCGGAGACATTCGGGCTATCGACGCATATTGGAGGTGGAGGCTCAGAGACGTTTGGGCTATCGACGCATATTTGAGAGGGGCGTGGTGCAGAGACGTTTGCATTCGACACTTATTGGTTACGGGCGGGGGTCCAGAGATGTTTGGGCTAGCGACGCTTATTATGATGTCTTATATCCGTATGAGGAGAATGCGGGGTGTATGAGCTAGTTATGCATTATCAGCGCATTGTTACTCTGTGTGATGCTTTAGGCGTCGTGTTTGTTCATGCTAGAGCTAAATTTCCATAGTGGGAGTTCTATTTATTTAGTCAGTGGTTTGCGTGTCAAGCATCCCATACCTCACTGAGTGACTCCCCTGTTGCTCACCCATCTTTCTTCCCCTTGCAGGTGAGCATGATGAGTTGTTGGATATTTAGACGGTTTGATGTCTTGGGAATCGTCGTATTTTATATCGGTTTTATACGAATTTTCGATATGAATTATTATGGTTATTAAATGTAAAAAATGATTTATCTTACGTATATTTTATTTCGGTTTCTAAATTTAAAAATGATTTATCCGCTTTTATTCTATTAAATATTTTAATATTTTATTTGATATTTTTATAAATCGATTTAATTTGATTTAATTTGATTTTGTACTGGTAGTAGCACGCCGTTCTCAAGAGAGGAGGAAACGGGTGTCACAGGAATGTTTAAGGTTAAAGAGGAAATGGAGATTCTTGTCGGAAATTAATAGAGTTATTTTAAAATCTTTGCTCGTTGTTGTGTAAGGTTATATGAGAAAGTTAGGAATTTTTATGGTTTTTAGTTCTGTGAGTCATTCGGTGGTAATATGAATGAAGAACAAAGTTGTAAACACAATGGCAATGACAACGATTCATGAAATGTTTTAACTGATTGTACTAGTTTTTTTTCATTAATTGATGTGTCATTCTGTAAGTGAATTTAAAATTTGATGTGTTAAATAAGTGAATTTAAAATTTGATATGTTAAAGTTGAAGAGACTTATTTTGTTATTATAGTGTTGATTATAGATTGTGGTAATCAACATTAGCATATTTAAGTTAAGAACTCTCTTGGCTAGAATACAACTGATAATTTTCCTTGCAGTATATCTTTGGTTGGATGATCTTATTTATATTAGTTAGTTAGAAAAGATCTTGTTCATTATGTCACTAATCTCTAATTTAAATTATTACTGTAATAAAACTAATATTACATGTTATGATTTCAGATATAATAGAATTATAGGGTTGGAGTCTGGTATTCAAAAGAAAAGATTAATGTAAACTAATTGATAAAGAAAATGTACTAACTTATGAATTGATGTTTTGAGGATATTAAATATTTAAGATAATTCTTAAGCAATATATATATTGTTAGGACAATACATTTCTAGGTTTTAATTAGCTTGTGCATGCATGGTATTATGCCCTTTCAGTATATTCTTTAGATTTTTGTCTATTTCGATATTTTCAAAAATATAAGAGAAAATATTGAAAAACAAAGAGTATTATTTTTTTTGTTCAATACTTCCTTCGTTTCATATTAAGTGTCATTTTAGAGAAATTTTTTGTTACAAAATAAATGTCATTTTTGACTTTCGATGAAAAATTTATTAATTTTATGCTATAGTTTATTTTTTTCTATTGGTTGAAATATGGTTAGGTGTATAGATAATTATAATTTTATATAGAAAATATGTAAAATTAATTATTTTATTAATTTGTATGAAAAAACTTACACTTATAATGAAACAGAGGGAGTATGATTTTTTTATATACTCCCTCCGTTTTTTTATAATTGACGTTTTAGGGGAAATTTTTTGTTCCAAAATATTTGACGTTTTCAACTTTCTATGTAAAATTTATTAGTAGTAAATGTTAGATGACCAATGATATTATAGCTTCTATTTTACTATTGGTTGAATTGTGGTTAAGTAAACAATTAATGATGTTTTTGTTTAGAAAATGATAAAAAATTAAATGTTTCTTAATCTGTGTGCATAATCCTAGAAAGTCAAATATAAAAAAACGGAGGGAATATATACTAATAATAACTACAAAGTTGGCCGACCTCGAAGGCCCCGTTCAGACAATAATATCTGGTCGACCAAAGAGATATATAGTCTTTAATGGTCGTCATTCTCAGTTGGCAGTTCAACTGATACGTAAGAAATCGTGTCTCTTTATGTCGACACGTCATTAATAAAGACGAAAGAGTATCACACGTCAGAAATTTTTGGTCGACCAAAGAGATAAATATTTTTCCTGAATTTCTCGCTTGTTTGAGCTTTTTTTTTTGTAACTGCTGAGCTTTTTTTTATTCGACACTGCATTTAGATTATGATTATATGAGACACCCATATAGGCATCAATCATTAGAGCATTCTTAACGAAAATCTCTCCATAGAATTCTCAATATATATATATATATATAATTTAATTGTGAATATTTTGAAACTAAAGAAATTCAACTAAAAATATGAAAAATAAATTGAGATGCTCTTACGGTTTGTTAATATCAACTGATATTTTATTATAAATATGAGACATTCCATCACAAAACAAACTTACTTTACATGTGTTTTAGTGTTTTCAGAACACAAATAATGATTTTTGAATAACATGTGAAACAACGGAGGTACGTACGCTTCTAATAATAACAAAAACGTTAAAATAGATACATACATATATAGAGGTTTTGTTACTGTTAGCTACGGTGCACTGCAATGAATCGATATTTTCTATTAATTTTATATTCGTTATTTATTTATTATTATTTGTAAAATCAAATATTTATCTTCACAAAATCAAGTATCAAATTATTTATTTTAATTATATAAAGTATAAATTAATAAAATCACCGTTGTTAGTTTATTACTCAGCATTATTATATGTTTTTACTTTTAAACAAAAGAAAATCTCTAAATTGTGGTAGAATAATTCATTTATATGATAACAAAATGGTATGTTTATATAAACCTTTTAGATTTTCTTATTTTCTATACTGAATATAGATGAAAACTTTTTCTCATTTTATTAATATTATCTCTATCGTTTTAAAACAATAAAAAGTAATGAGATATTTTTTATAAAGAAGATAACTGTTTACCTTGATTCTAACTAATTAAGGCTGTATTAAATTTATGTGCAACGTTTAAATAGCTAAAACAATAAAGATTTACCAAATAATTTACAAATAATTATCAAATAACTCGTAATAGTTCAAAAGTAATATATAGTAAGATGTTAAAATGATTTGCACGTATGCTATTTTTAAGAAGTATTTTAAATTGCGAGTATTTGCTTTTAACAAACTAAATACAAATTTTAATTTTTATAATTCAAACAAGTTAAACCAAGTATCAAAGTATACCATTTTGTATTTGCTTTCGTCTCTATAAAAACAGTTTCTCACAAATTTATTAAAACTAAAATATAAATAAAAAATATTTAAATCTTTTCAAAATTAAGAAACTTCTTCAATACATATTAGCATTTATAGTATTCTTATCTATCTTATTAAAGTAGAAGTATTTTATGATTTTGTTTGGAAACATGGATAGTGAGGATTGTTTGGATACATGGATAACAATATTAAAATTAATTTCTTTTATTTACAAACTTAGCCTTTACATTTACAATAAATCTATCTTATTAAAACTGTAGTACTCATAAAACTTCACCCTTATTTTTTCTTCTTATTTACCATTCTGTGCCATTGAATAATTTAAAAGAAATTTTATTTACGGGCTGACTTAATAATTTTTTTATCTAACCGAATAAATTCAAAAACAAGCATAATATTAACAAAATAGATCCAAAAATCTAGCCCTTACGTTAACAATATTTTTATTTCCAAATTACAACCCACAAAATAAAATAAAATCCATCAATCAATTGAAACTAAAATCTAGAGGTTTTCATATATGAACAAAACGTAATAAATTGCTAAAATTGAGATATTCACTTATTCTTATATTTTAAATCATATATTTTCTGTGTTAGACAACCATATTAATTTGTTAGTTATACATTTTTTCTTATTTCAACAAAAATCTAAAATAAAAAAATAGTATTTATATGAAATAATTGAATATTACATAAATTTTATTTTCTAATAGATCAAACAATAATAAAATATGAATAATTTCAAACATATAAAACACATATAAAACCAAACACAATTATATATGTTATATATTACAATTTACTATAACACTCATGCGGGTGTTAGTCATGGTCATCTAAGTACCCATCGACTACAATTCGGTCTTTCTGAATGTTGGAGTTCAAAATGGTTTTACATGAATATACGGACGGTGTCGAGTAGGATCATTCAAGGTCCAGGTAAGTTTGTAGAAACCTAAAAATATTTTAAAACTGTTGGTTTACAAATATTATTAAATAATTTTAAAAATAAAAAAAAATCAAAACCGCGCTTTTGTAAGCGCGAGTCAAAATCTAGTTTGATATTATTTTAAAACTTAGTGTGAAACTGCTATTGATTATGCTCTTTAGCTGTACAGATCTTTTTTTATAAAGGAACTTTACAGATCTTCTTACGCGTATTATTATTCAACACACAAGAATATTATATGATTTATTTATTTATTTAAAAGGATAAGCACTTAGATTTTATTCAATTAATTATGCTTTTTGAAAATTATTCCGCATCCCTCAACAAGATTTTGAGTGCGTTGCGAATCGCTTCTTATTAATGTCTTCAACACACAGTTATTTGTCATTCGCCTCTTCCTACATTTGTTAACTTAACACAGTTATCGTTCAGCGCTGACTACTGTTTGGGCAATAAAACCAAAGACATATAAATAACCAATGGTAGCTTATCTATTTCCTGATAGCGTGCATGAATCTCGAGCATCGAACCGGATTGTTTGAAAAGTTTTTTTTTGTTCTATATTCAGAAGTCGGTGCATCACGACAAAAGTTGCAGTCGCTTTAATACGAGGCTCACTAAATAATAGGAGAAAACCAGTGTTTTTACAACTGACCCATATTCATGGTCAAACGATAATCCAATAATACGCCAAGTAATCCAGTTTAAGTTTTTAAAGATATCTAATAATTAATAATTGATAAAATCTACTAAAAACTCGGTAACTAGGCTACTGGTTGAACTACCAGGTCCATTGAGTAACTTTTATTTAGTTAATAGATTCTGACCTACCCTTTGAAAAGTGGGTATAATTTTTATTTATTTTTTTGGAAAATTTAATTTTTAGTTTGTAATTTTTATAATTCCATTTGTGTTTAATATTAATTTAATTTAATATAAGTTTTGATAACTATATTAAATATGTCAAGTTGCATAACTATACACTTGTGCCATATGTATTTTATAAATTATTTTTAAATTTTATTTTAAAATTTGTAACATATTATATTGTATTAGTAGTTACTTAATTATAACAGTTATAATTATTGACAAAAAACTTACGCAGTTTTTTATAAGAATATATAACAAATTTTAAAAATATTTTGTTACCTATATAATTAAATAAATATATGTTGTAATTAGAATTGGGTTTAATAGAATAGATGTTTTTATATTGTAATGTAAACAAATTTGAATCATACATATAATACAATGGATTTGAATAGAGTAATATAAGATAAAATTAGCTTTATTTCTATTTAAAGTTCACTTAAAACTCATTTAAAATCTGTTAAAATAAATGAATTTAAAGGAATATTTATTTCTATGAAAAGTTCATTTAAAACCCGTTAAAACCTGTTTTAACATCATTTTGCTTTGTAAATTGAGAAGCTTAAATTTTGTTTAAGACATTCAGAATTCGAATAAATTAATATACCGATGAGTAAATTATAACTTTTTGGGTTGTGATGTAATTATGTTGTTGAAGTGTGGAAATGATTTTTTTTTTAAATATATATATATATATATCAAAGTTAATTTAATCTAAGATCATATAGATTAATAATTCTCATTTGATATAAACGCAAAAAGAAGAATATTTGTTATTATATATAACTGTGAGTAATATACAATTCACGTGATATAACTTTAAAAGAAAGAATATTTGTTAATATATATAATTGTCGGTAAATATTTTTAAAAAATATTGTTAATATATTTTGGGTACCAAGAATCTTGGGATGAAAATTAGAAATTATGTGTTAATTCATAAAAAGATAATTACAGTTATATAATTGGTTTATTTTATTTCAGTTACATAATATTTGGTTTGTTTTTAAATAGATTATATGGGATAAAAATAGTTGGAGACAACATTTATCATAGATCATGATTATATTTTAATAAAATAGATTTTTAAATTTGATAAATATTTTTATATTCCAAATAAGAAGTTAGTTTTACTTTTTTTTCTTGTGAAATATTGTTTCCTTTACTACAACATATACTTTTTTTTATCTCTTTCATCTTTCTTTTAAAATTTTTGTTTGTTTATTTATCATCAGTAACATTTGTTTAAACTTCTGTGTTCTAACCCCCAGTAATATCAATTGTGTCTTTATTCTTTTTGTAAATCAAATGATTTATCATATTTTTTTTTTGCTTTTACATATTTCTAAATAAATATTTTTGATTCTTATTCAATTTTGTAAAATCATATATAATATCGACTAAATTATTTATCGTGATATTTAGATTTTGATAAACATTTCATTATACTACTGGAAGAAGATATAGAGAACGATGATATAATGAACCAAAATTATATAATCAGATTTGATATTATTATTTTTTGTTATCGAAAATTTATTACAATTTTAATGTATACTTTTAGTTTATTTGATATAAAAATTTAATTTTATTAGTTACATTAGAATCTAACACTTGTGAGATTTGAATCTTGTTATGTTTTATAGTATGTCTTAACTCTTAAATTTAAATATTTTCCATTTTCTTAAAAATGTAAAATTTCTCTTATATTTTAATAGTTAATATATAATTATATATTCAAATTAATTAACTTATTAACTTATACTCCCTATGTTTCATTATAAGTGTCACTTTAGGTTTTTGCACACGGATTAAGAAAACAATTAATTTGCATATTTTCTATATAAAACACAATTAGCTATACATCTAACCATATTTCAACCAATAGAAAATAATCTGCAGCATAAAATTAATAATTTTGCATTGAAAGTCGAAAACGACATTTATTTTGTAACAAAAAAACTTCTCTAAATGACACTTATCTGAACAGAGGGAGTAGTTCGTCGTTCTACTAACCCGATAATCCAGAAATTTGTTGGTTCAGTGTCCAAATGGAGTTTAAAGACACTGGGAACACATCTCCAGTGAGATTACAAAGCTCAGATTGGTTTAAAATAAGTTCGATTTCTAGTACAGTAATACAGCAGTAGTTATATTTTTAATGCCGAGAAAGTAAGCAGAGCGCTTTCCCATTGATGTATTCCATTTGACAATATTCTATGGGTTCTCGTATACACTGATTATGTAAATAGTTACTAGATTTTGATCCGCGCTTACAAAGCGCGGGTTTTGATTTTTATTTTTATAAAATTATTTAATAATATTTGTAAAACTAACAGTTTTTAAATATTTTTAGGTCCTACAAACTTACCTGTACCTTGAATGATCCTACTCGACACCGTCCGTATATTCATGTAAAAGACCATTTGAACCACATTCAGAAAGACCGAATTGTAGTGATGGTACTTAGATGACCCATGACTAACACCCATGAGTGTTATAGTAAATGTAAGTAATATATAACATATATAATTGTGTTTGGTTTTTATTGTTTGAATTGTTCATATTTTATTATTGTTTGATCTATTAGAAATAAAATTATGTCATATTCAATTATTTCATATAAATACTATTTTTTATTTTTAGATTTTCTGTTGAAATAAGAAAAATGTATAAACTAACAAATTAATATGTTGTCTACACAAAAAATATATGATTTTAAAATATAAGAATAGTGAATATTCTCAATTTAGCAATTTATACGTTTTGTTCATATATGAAAACCTCTAGATTTTAGTTTCAATTGATTGATGAATTTTCTTTTATTTTGTGGGTTGTAATTGGAAATAAAAATATTGTTAACGTAAGGGCTAGATTTTGGATCTATTTTGTTAATATTATGCTTTTTGAATTTATTCGGTTAGATAAAAAATTATTAAGTCAGCCCCGTAAATAAAATTTCTTTTTAAATTATCAATGACACAGAATGGTAAATAAGAAGAAAAAATAAGGGTGACGTTATGGTACTACAGTTTTAATAAGATAGATTTATTGTAAATGTAAAGGCTAAGTTTGCTAAATAAAGAGAAATTATTTTTAATATTGCTATCCATTATTCCAAAACAATCCTCATTATCCATGTTTCCAAACAAAATCTAAAGTACTTCTACTTTAATAAGATAGATATTGTGAAAAGCTTTGACTAATTTTTTCTTTGTAATTTTGGTTGTTTAATATACGCATATGTGTGTTTCGACTGTTGGGAATTGTATAAAGAATACATAATATAAAATGTACAAACTGAAACAATTCAAAACTGCTTAAAAAGTCATATGAAATACTCCCTCTCGTTTTTTATATTTGACGTTTTTAGAGGAATTTTTTGTTCCAAATTATTTGACGTTTTCAATTTTCTATGTAAAATTTATTAGTAGTTAATGTTAGATGACCAATAATTTTATAGCTTCTGATTTATTATTGGTTTGAATTGTGGTTAGGTAAACAATTAATGATGTTTTGTTTAGAAAATGAGAAAAAATTAAATGTTTCTTATCTATGTGTATAATCATAAAACTTCAAATATAAAAAAAACGGAGGGAGTAATATTTACTAATTGTATGTAGATAGGTGGTGGTTAATTATTTTTTGGGTCAAAGGTTAACTATAATGTAACATTTCATTTTTCTCATTTAATTATGTACATCTTTATGAATATCTCTGATTAACTAGACTTAGGAAAAAAAAATGTTTCTTCCGACTCTTAGCTGCTGAAATTTTACTAATCTACATTTTATCTGTTTCATTATAAGTGTCATTGTAGATTTATGTGTATGGATTAAAAAAACAATTAATTTTGTATGTTTTCTATATAAAAAATTACTAATATATCTAACCATATTTCAACAAAATAAAAATAAGTTGTAAAATAAAATTAATAAATTTTACATTAAAAATTAAAAACAAAACTTATTTTGTAACGAAAAAATTTAATTTACTATGACACTTAATATGAAACGGCGGGACTATAAACTTAATAAAGATTGTGAATGGGGATGTGACTTTAAAATCTTTAAGGTCTTTACAATGATCTAAAGTTTTTAAAGTCAATAATTTTATCAATCATATTTTGGCTTTGAAAGTCCGTAAAAACATTCAAAGCCCCAACTTCTATTTTCCTTTCACGTTTTTCTTAACCTTTCTAAAAGTTAGAGTTTGTGACATTCAATTTTTTCTTAAGTCACAGCTAATTTTTTTGTAAAGTCATTAGTTTTAAAGTGCTGGCAATCGAAGTCCTAAACAATCACAGTCAAAGTATTAAATCCAACTCCAGAAAGGTTTGAAGAATTGTTTGTTCAAAATTGGTATTTCTTATGACACTAATATGTTCTTCAATAGGATTTTTTTTTTCAGTTGGGATATCTACTAATTTATTTTAGTCAATTTTGATTTAAAGCAGTCTTATTTGAAGTGTGAAACTAATAAAAGATAGAAACATTTATGGGCAAAATATCTCAAATAGATATTTTTAAAAAATTTTGTCACAAAAATAGATTTGAAGAAAAAATAATCAAAATAGACATTTTTATTTTTAAAATTTTTATTTTTTTTAATTTTAAAACCCATCTCCAAAACTCACCCATAACTCTAAATCCTAAATTTTGATTAGTTAACCCAATGAGTATAAATGTATATTTACATCGTTTAATAAAATATATTTTAGTTATTTTTCTCACTGAATCTTATTTTTGGGACAAAAACTTTTTAAAATCTATTTTGGTTATTATCTCTTAAACATCTATTTGCATTTATTTGATTATTTAATGACACATCTTATAAAAAATTGAAACTAAATTAAAATTAACACATGTTTCAAACTGGTTATGATTTTCTTTGATCATCAACATGTCAATGCAGTCTTACTTACGTTTTGGTTCATCATATCTTTTATAATTGTAATGAGTTTCTTTCTTTTCTAGTTAAATAAGATAGATTCGGTTTAATTAATAGGAATAATACACAGTACCAAAAAGGAATACTACAGATATTTGTTAGTAATTAAAAAATAATAAAAAGGCTAATCTACACGACCAGGAGCATTTATTTAACGCGTGCCACGTTGCGTAGTGGTAAGTAAAAAAGGAAAGTAACCCAAAACGGCCCAGAGGCTTCCTTATAAGATTTTAATGTGAAGATTATCTATCTATACATATTCGTTATATATATATACTGCTCTCTCTCCTCT
The DNA here is from genome assembly GCA_905132765.1 of Moricandia arvensis. NCBI lineage: Eukaryota > Viridiplantae > Streptophyta > Magnoliopsida > Brassicales > Brassicaceae > Moricandia > Moricandia arvensis. The sequence goes on from CAJHQP010008113.1 coordinate 22,763, forward strand.
CTCTCTCTCTCTCCTCTCTCTCTCTTCTAGAAAGTTGAAAGCGGCGAGAACAAGCAACCGTTTTCGGTGAGCTAACCGAAGATTTCCTCCAATCTCGGTGAAAGTGTTTAAACCGCCTGCGATTTTTAAATTGTTTAGTTTAACCGTGTTTCTCGTATCTTAATTATATTTTAATTAGTTTTGTTTAGTCTAAAAATTGCAGTGTTGGTCGCTTTGTCTCCTCTTTATTCTCTTCTTCTTCTTCTTAGTCTTACTTTGTTTTGAAAATCTGTTGACTGCTTTGAGTAACCGTCGTGGTGGGGAGAGACTCTCTTGCTCATCTTTTTTTGTTCTATATCTGCACGATTTTTCCACGAATCTAAGGCTAATGTCAGTGAGATTCGGAAGAAATCTGAAATTTAAAATTGTGATTCTCGGAAAATCGAGTTTCCCAGATACTTTGATTCGAAGAGAGGCTTTACTTTTGTTGTTAAAAGCAGAAGCAACCTTTAAACAGCAAAACTTACTTATCTTCTTTTTGTTTTTATTCTTCTCAGAGGCATTTGGATATTTTAGGGATTGGAGATGTGGTGGTGGTGTTTTTCTCCTCTGCGACTACGATGACTAGTTTCTTCAAACGCGTCTCCGGGAAGACGCGGAGGAAGCGATTTGGAGTCCGGCAAAGCGACTCCGATAGCGGACACGTTTCTCCATCCCGCTCGAAGAATGCTTCATCGAGCGGCATTCAACAGTGGAGAGTAAGCTTAACCTACTTCTTCTTCTTGATGTAAAACTACTATATATACGGCGTTCTATTGCGAATCTGCGTCCTTCACTGCTGAATTTGCAGTCAATCTTTTGCGTGATGGTTGTTTATCGCAGAAAGCTGCACTGGTGGCTCGAATGCCTCACGGAGATTCCGTTACACCTTGGACTTGAAGAAGGCAGCAGAGACGAGAGAGATGGCAGAAGATTAGGGCACGCCTCATGCTCTTTTGGTTAGTTTTCATCTGGTGGCTGGTGAATCATACTTTTGTGTGATATTTGACGATGATATGTTTTTGTTTCTTTGTTAGGCTGCAAATCGTTCATGGATATGGGGCGTGAGCAAGTAATTTTGGTGAACTGTATGCGTTTGTGTGCTGTGCAAATTAGTCTTTTATATTTCTTAACTGGTGTGGTCTTCTTTCTCTTTTCAGGAGTTGAAAAATCAGTAGCTTCTGCTACTCCAGCTGGGGATTTTGGAATCGGACCTGGAACAGCTTGTGGCTTATGTCTAAGGATCATAACATTGCTTCTCTGAAGGAATATGGAGGGGTAAGTTCTGTAGTCTCTTTGTTGGCTTTTCTGTACTTGATTTTTCTTGGTCAGCACTAATTTGTTGGTGGAAATTCCATCAGGCTCAAGGATTGTCAGACTTACTCAAGACTAATATAGAAAAGAATCAGTGGAGATGATGATGACTGCTAAAGCGGCAAGACCATTTATGGTTCAAACACCTATCCTCGCAAGAAAGGGAAAGGGTTTCTGTATGAGGATAGTTCTGTATTACTTGTAGTTATGTTTTTCCTTGCTCACTTTTATAAAGCCTGTTGGTTTCTTGTTTTTGTTTATCGCAGAGGTTTGTTTGGGATGCTTTGCCAGGATCTCACCTTGATCATTTTGATGGTGGCTGCGGTAGCTCTTTAGCTCTTGGGATAAAAACGAGGTTTGTTGATGAAACTAATTAATCAAATCTGTTCTTTCCTCTTTCAGAAGTGTTAATGCAACTACAATTTAACGTTGCCTTACAGGGTTATTAAGAAGGGTGCTATGATGGAGGAAGCATTGCATTTGCAGTGATTCTTGTGGTTGTTGTGACAGGTAATACTTAACGCTGTTCACTGAAATTATTTTGGAATGACTCTGTAGTGTTTTTCTGATGCTTTCTCCACCTCTGCAGCTGTCAGTGACTACAAACAGTCACTCCAGTTTCAGAACTTGAATGATGAAAAGAGAAACATTACATCTCGAGGTATGAATTTGCCACTAGTGTACATCTTTTCTTACCACTTTTTCTTGTTTCCTTCTTAGTTACACTGTTGATTGCTGCACAGGTTGTAAGAGGTGGAAGACGAGTGGAAGTTTCAATCTATGACCTTGTGGTTGGTATGTCATACCCTCAACATTGGAAATCAGTATATTGATATATTCTCCTTTTTAATTCGTCTTCGTCCATATTACCTTGTGTCTAACTGAAGTGAATATGATTTTTTTTAGGTTCCTGCAGATGGAGTTGCTGATAGCTGGCCACTCTCTTGCCCTTGATGAGTCTTAGCATGACTGGAGAGAGCAAGATCGTATGTTTTTTCTATCATTGTGAAGTTTTTTTATTTTTCTCGTTTCTTGTTTTGGTTATAGCTCTTGATAGTCGACTTTTCTTTCCTTGTTTAGGTTTAACAAGGACGCTAACAAGGACCCATTTCCTAATGTCGGTCTGTAAAGTGGCAGATGGAAATGGTGTTATGCTTGGTAGGATTCCTCCTAATTTTTTCTTGTTCCATAGCAGAACATAGCTAATAGTAAAAAGTTGGTAAAACGACTGATAACTCAGGAGATACTTAAAATAGTGTTTGCTCTTTTCTTCTGCAAGGTTACTGGTGTTGGAGTCAACACTGAATGGGGATTGCTGATGGCCAGTATTTCTGAAGACAATGGTGAAGAAACTCCCTTACAGGTAGATTTCTTAGATCATTGTAGATGAGTCTTGAAGTTTTACCAAATTGAGTTAATCTTTGACGGGGCTTTACCAGGTGCGCTTAAATGGTGTAGCTACTTTTATGTTCCATTGGGTTATTTGTTGCTGCTGTGTGCTAGTGATTTGCTGGTTCGGTTAAGGATTCTATTTCTGCTGGTTATTATTTTGAAACCTTTATCCATATCGTCATCACTGCATGAGAATTAATTATGGATGTTGTACAGATACTTCACCGGTCCACACTGAAGACGTAAGGGGAGGTCCTCAATTTGTCAAAGGAAAGACAAAAATCGGTCATGTAATTGATGATGTGGTCAAAGTTATTACCGTAGCGTATGTTTCTATTCATTCCGTTCTTAACCGAATAGGGAGCCACCAGTAAGAGTTTAATTTCTTTAGAAATGCTAATACTCTGCTATTGCTGCAGGTTACAATGTTCGTAGTGGCAGTTCCTGAGGGTCTTCCATTGGCTGTACTTTAACGTATGCACTTCCATCTTGCTACATATAATGTCTGTTCCCTTCTGCTTTTGTACTAGTTTCATTAGTTTAAGAGTTCATTCTCTTTGCTGATTGTATTTTTCTTTCTATTATTTTGTTTCGTTTCAGCCTTGCCTATTCAATGAGGAAAATGATGGCAGACAAGGCTTGGTATGATTATTTTGCTTCTTCGTAATCTTTTCGTGTGTGATGGAGTAAACAATATATGATTCTTTTAGAAGTTCTATTAAATAACATATCAAATATTAATATTCAGGTGAGAGGCTATCTGCTGTGAGACAATGGCTCTGCCACCACTATTTGCAGTGATAAAACTGGAACACTAACTTTGAATCAGGTGTGTTTTGTGTTTACCAATTCAGAGGGCTGAGCGTCGTTACTTGATGTTACTAATTTTTTTTCTTTTTTCTTAAAAAATAGATGACAGTGGTGAGTCTTATGCCGGGGGCAAGAAAAACCGATGCTGAACAATTGCCAGCAACTATCACTTCCTTATGCATTGAAGGAGTAGCTCAAAACACAAACTGGTAGTATATACGCCCAGAGGTAAGTAGCTTTGATAGCTAGTCTGAAGAATCAGAGTTTTTAGATAATTTCCTTAGTATTGCTTCCTGATAGAGAAGACAGGACTCATGGGATTTTATTTTCTGGCAGGGTGGTGGTGATTAGAGTTCTCTGGTTCACCACAGAAAAAGCCATTCTTGGATGGGGAATTAAGGTTTAGTTTTTTAAGTTTCCATTAGATTTCTTAGTTGGAAACATAGTTATATTACTCTATTAGTTTGAGGCGTGATTTGTATTTTCCCTCTCTTTCCAGCTGGGTATGAATTTCGAGACGGGGCCAGATCGCCAGCTTCTATTCTTCATGCTTTTCCGTTTAACTCAGAGAAGAAACGTGGTGGTGTTGCTGTAAAAAACGGTAACATGTCTGCTGCTAAAATATAGATGCTATGTCTTTTTTTTCCTTAAAAGGATACTATGAGTTTATGAGGACATAAATCAGTTTTCTTCCTTCCTTTCTTGTCATGGAATCTTTGTACTCTGTTTCTGTAAGGTTTTGAAAGACATTAAGCCTGTAGATCTACTACTAGATGCATAACTGATTTGCCCTCTCTCAGTTCTCTGTGAGCACAGTTCAGTTTGTTTATTTGACTTTTTCTGCTTCGATACTTATTTTTCAGGCTTGATGTGATGTTCATGTCCACTGGAAAGGAGCTTCTGAAATTGTTCCTTGCATCTTGCAGAAGCTACATCGATGAGATGTAATGTGGCACCAATGACTGATGACAAGGTTTGTTGAAAAGTCTAATTTACTAACCTCTTAAATTAGGCGTATCTGTAGATTCTGCAGTTTAAAAATATGGTTACTGCGTTGCCCATTCCTACTATTTGATGTTTCCAGCACAGTATTTTCAAGGATGGTATTGAAGAGATGGCTGAAGAACCTTAAGATGTGTCGCGCACTGGCCTTTAGACCCTTATGAGGCTGAAAAGGTGCCAACAGGCGAAGAACTCTCAAAGTGGGTACTCCCAGAAGACGACCTTATTTTGCTAGCTATAGTAGGCATAAAGGTGAGGATTGTTGATTATTTCTGTACGTTTTGTTTTATCTGGAGACTATAAGTATAAAATTTCTGTTAGTGTGGCTTCTCATACTTTGAGATTGATTCAATTTCCGCTTAACCACAATTGATGATATTTCAGACAAACTACCCATCTGTCATGTTGTGAAATATTATTGGTACTAGTGTTTTCTAAAAAATTGTTTGAAATGTGACAGGATCCATGTAGACCAGGAGTCAAAGATTCAGTTCAGTTGTGTCAGAATGCTGTGTCAAGGTGCTTGTTTTATTAAAAAACCCACTGCCATTTTCGCCTATGTAGTCTTCTTGTAAACACTGCCATGATCACTTCATGGAATTTGTTGATGTTCAGGTCCGTATGGTCACTGGTGACAACGTCCAAACTGCCAGCTATTGCTTCGGAGTGTGGAATATTAACGTCAGATGCTGATGCCTCGAGCCTACTCTCATTGAAGGAAAATCATTCCGCGCCTTGACTGATGCAGAAAGGGACAAGATTTGTGACAAAATATCGGTGAATGTTTATAACACCACTTTTCATTTCTTAAGTCGAATGGTTGTGGTAGGCAATTTGATACCTTCGTCTCATATCTATGTATAATTTTGGCGTGTCTTTGGGTTCACCCAGTTCAGATGCATCAATATGATACAGTAGTAACATTCAAACTAGAATTGATCGTTTGCTTCACGTATGCAAGTTTATGGCCGAATCATCGCCCAACATGACAAGCTTCGCTGGTCACAGTCTCTGAGAAGACTGAACATGTTGTTGCCGTGACTGGAGAGGTACAAATGACGCTCCGCATTGCAACGAGTCCAAAAACAACAAATTTTCATTTAATGGTATATGCCGACTATTTAAATTATATTTTCCAATATTTGATCTATGACTTATTCAGACCGATCATTTCTCTGATTCTGATGGATATTTCTATTATTATTGGATCTGTTAGGTTCCGATATTGGTCGGGTTGGCTATGGAATACAGGAAAGAAGTGGTAAGGGGATTATTGTTTCGGAACATTTCATCATCTTGAGATGGATAACCATCCTTATGTTGGTCATTTTTTATTTTTCTTTTCAGTTGTCAAG
>CAJHQP010008114.1:0-28651 GCA_905132765.1 Moricandia arvensis
ACACTCCATGCACACCAAAGTAAACTCTTATTAAGGGATAAAGGATTTGCTTACAGCTAAGGAATCTGGGCTGATTCCTTAAACTTCCATGAACACATGTCGGTATTTCTTGTTGGGTTTAGCCCAACCCTTCTTTGGTCATTACTGCTTGAGGCAGCTTCAGACTTGGCTCTTGAGGAACACCTCCATCCTTTTCAGACTTGATGCTTAGCCCCCAATGCAACTCTTCTCGGATCAATACAGGTCACTGAGCTTGATGGTACTTCTGGTAGCTCACTTGAGTTTCTTTCTCTAGTTTGGCCGAGATTTGGATCCAAACTTGGAATGAGCTCAAGAGAGATCTAAAACCGTGTTCACCATTTCTTTAGCTTCAGTTCCTTTGGTCACCAGTCTCCCATGGACTTAAGTGATGACCACTCCTACTTATGTGCCTCTTGAGCTAGCAGCACACCACTTCCACAGCAGTGTCTTAATGCCACTAACTCTTCACACAAACAAACTCTCCATTGCTTCTCAATGGGCAGCGCCTTTTCTTACTTGGTTTGGTTAGACACTGAACACTTCTTATGTTCCTGTACAGCACTCAAACTCCAGAATAGATTAGGCCACAAGCATTGGGATCAAACCTTGACTAATCATCAAGTTTGATCTCCAATGTCAACAGCAATGCAACTTCCTAAATGACAATGCATGATCTGATAAGATAAAACTCATTTCATTTAGGCAAAACTAGGCTACCTTAACCGCATCCTTAGACATTACTCTAGGTGCTCAACATAAGGCAGCAACCAACCAAGTGAATGATGAAACAGCAAAACACCTTAACAAGTTCTAATCAGTCACGAATGCAATCACTGGAGCTGATACACTATCTAGCACCCTAATACACATTCAAACAGAGAACAAGGTATGGCCTTATTAACAATCACACAACATACAAGACCTTTAAGCATCCTGGGACAGTATCTAGCAAGCTTTAAAAGACCCTCAGGACATGAACACACACTACACCACACGGCCATAACAAAAGTCTCAAGCTTTAAACAAGGGAAGGAAGTTATCTTACAGTCAAGGAACCTGTGCTGGTTCCTTGAACCTCCATGGTTAACCGGTTCATGACTAGACAGATTTAGGTTGCTGGTTTGGGAACCAACACCTCCTTCTTTGTGTGACCTTCCCCCTTGACCCCTATCATGCCAAAGACACCAGCTTTCTCCATGTTTGAGTCACCACACCAAGATCCAAGTTTAAAGTATCCTTCTTTAAAAGGTTTCTCCTTGGACAGTGAGGAAGAGCGGCTTGGACAAGCTTCCACTCGCCTTCTTTCCACATAACGAACATGGGAGAGGAGGATGAACTGAGAATAGCTTCTGGGCACGCCATGAATGATAAATTTTCGATATTGAAGGGTTTAAACGACTGGATGCACAGAAGCTTCTTCAATGGTTTAGAAATGGCATGAGAGAGAGAGCTTGAGCTTGTGGATGCTAATGAACCAGGTTCTGATGAACCAGGCTCTGATACCATGAAAGTTTATCAGAGTTCAGGCCGTGGGTTGTGTGAGAAGCTTCAACCTCAACAGGTTCGGACTGATCTTGTAATAACAAGGAGAAGAGAAGACTTGATGAGAGAATAAGATTGTGGAAGAGACTAAGAGAATAAAGAGACTAAAGAGAGATTCGTGAGACTTAATGAACCAGAGACTAAGAGAGTGAAGAACAGAGATTTAGAACCCAGCAAAGAATAGGAAGGAGGAGGGGAAACCCCACTCTCTCACTTAATTCGTTTACAATTGATAATGAGGCCTTTATAGGCAATACAAGAAGCAAACATTAACCTATATCTAAGGGCTGATAAATCCTGAGAGAATGGACGGTTTAGATGAAGTCAGATGGTCTTCATACAGGCTGGAGACAGCCTGGGCGCGCCTAGGAAAGCTTGGCCAGGAATAGGCCAGCAATGCACATGAACCTGGCCAGTGATCAGTCCAAGTTCATTCCTTCTTTTGGATAAGCATCTTGAGAGCATATTCCTCTTATCCATCTCGTCCCAAATGATCCCTTGCCTCCTTAGCTTCAATCAGTCACAAGGGATTCGAATTGCTTTGGTTTAAAGTGATCAAACCAAAGACAAACCCGAAACTGCTTTATTTCTCGACCGTACGGACTGTGTACGGACCACCCGTCCGTACACCTTGACCCGGATTTTGCACATTGCCCAAACTCACCCAAAAGTCGAACCAGGAAGTGTTTTGGGTCGACCATGTCCGTACAGTCCGTACAAGGCCGTACAGGCCGTACAACTGGCCGTACAGGCCGTACGACTGTCCGTACAGTCGACCCTATTTTTGCACTTTCGCCCAATGGCTCCCAAATCTTCCCAAACACTTCCTTCTTGATCATAAACCCTTCTTGAACCTTGTTATTGCTCAGCATAAGCTTCTGGACCCTCTTTAGTCCTTGATCAGACTTCTAATGGGTTTTGGCCCTAACTTTGCACATGGCCTTTAGTGGTCCATTTCTTACTTCAGGTTTAACAGACTCCACCTTTCTTCATACTTGAGTCGCCTCTATCAGTAACAAGGTGAAAGCTTTTACCTTTCTTCCTGATCTTTGAATAGGAACCGGCCTGGACAGTTTTGATGAAGAGGGGAGCAAGTCCTCTCCAAAACTACTAGATCCAAGGCTCTTCTTTCTTCTGGACGGGTATGAGAGAGTATGGGTCTTCAAGAACACTTTCTGGGCAGCAGATGAACACCTTCTTGTAGAGGTTGAACCGGCTGGAAAGGAAGTGTCTTTTGGGCTTGAATGGATACGAGAGTGAGCTTAGATCTTCAGCGGATGAAGGAACCAAGTTCTGATGAACCTGGCTCTGATACCATGTTAGATTTTCAGAGTATGGACTCGTGTGTGTGAAGAACAGGATGAACAAACCCTTTAGGGACAGAGAGAACACGAAATGGTGAAGAGAGTGGATCTGGTTCACTTAGTGTTTACTTGAACCAGAAACAAAGATTAGGAGAGTTTAGAGAGATTAGAGAGATTAAGAAAGAGATAGATTAAGAGAGACTGATTCAAGAACACTAAGCTTTTGTTTATAGAAGTGGAGAGGGGAAATCCCCCTTACTCCCTTAAGAGCTTACAAATCGCCAACTACAACCATTTATAGGCTTTACAAGTTTCTGGACCATAAACCTAAATCTAATGGCTGAGATAAGACTTGAGAATGAATGGCTAGGATTGCTGGCGAGTTTGAATCTGGTCAAGGGAAGGAAGGCTTGTGATTGGCTGTCCAAAGGCTCCTATGAATCTGGCTGGTTCTTTGGCTAGATACATAGTCTCTTTTGCTCTTCCTTTCCAGCAAGTATACAGCCAGAACCAGCCTGTCATCGCCCCTTATCTTCTTTTATCCACAAAGCATCTTCTTGGTATCTCCTTGATGCCATTTTGATTCCTCTTGATCAGAACCACTTGGTTTAAGTCCCGGACTTTGCACGGACCACCAGGGAGTGTACGGACAGGTTATGGTCCGTACACTTTTGCCCTATTTTTGCACAAAGTCTAAAACACTTCAAATGGTCGAGTATCAAAGTTCTGGGTCGACATTGGTCCGTACGGATCCGTACAGTCCGTACAAGTCCGTACAGGTCCGTACAGAATCCGTACGGGTCGCCCTATTTTTGCACACTCGACCATTTGATCCCAAATGGTTCCTAGAGTCCCTCCTGGACTTAATCTTCACTTTACATTAGCTTCAGGACCTTCCTTGACACCTTTAAACCCTCCTAAAGTCTTCTTAGACAATCTCCGGGGGTCTTGCCCTATTTTTGCACAAGACCCAAATCTCACCCAAACTCATCCTTTTACTCCATTTCATCTCTTCAAGTTAATAACAGTAACCCACAATTTCTGTGCTCTTGTTGCAACCCATCCAGACACCTTGTCCTGGAGCTTTTCTCAAATACCTCATGACCCTTTCCACCATGTTCCAGTGGTGAACCTTAGGAGCCTGCATATGCTGGCTAATTGATTCACAGCAAAGCAGATATCTGGTCTTGTGATAGTGAGATAGATCAGCTTCCCAACCATTCTTCTATAGAGCTTAACATCTTCAAATGCACCATCTTCAAACTCCCCCTCACGCAAGACTTTGTACCCATCTTCAAGAAGGGTTTTGGCTACTCTGCCTCCAAGGGTTCCTGCCTCATTCAAAAGATCAAGAGTGTACTTCCTTTGAGATATGAAAAGCCCCTCTTTAGAGCGGCATATTTCAATCCCAAGGAAGTACTTTAACTCACCCAAATCTTTAATATCAAAAGCAGACTTAAGAAAGATTTTAGTGGATTTGATACCTTCCTTATCACTCCCTGTGATGATTATGTCATCTACATAGATTAGAATGACCACATTACCTTGCAGACTTGTGAGTGTGAAGAGGGTGTGATCAGCTTCTGATTTTCGAAATCCTTTCCCATTTAAGGTTGAGCTTAGTTTGTGGTACCAAGCTCTAGGAGACTGCTTTAGTCCATAAATTGCCTTCTTGAGTCTTAGAATATTCCCTGGCTTGACTAAATGCTCTAGACCTGGAGGTGGCCGCATGTAGACTTCATCCTCTAGTTCTCCTTGTAGGAATGCATTCTTTACATCCATCTGCCAAAGATCCCATTCCAAGTTGACTGCTAGAGAGAGGATGATCCTTATTGTGTGTAACTTAGCTACTGGTGCAAAAGTATCATTGTAGTCCTCTCCATATGTTTGGGTAAAGCCTCTTGCAACCAGTCTAGTCTTCTTTCTTTCTGGTTTCCCATTGGCTAGGTACTTGATGGTGGAGATCCATCTACTGGTTACTGCCTTCTTTCCCTTTGGAAGCTCGGATTCATACCAAGTGTCATTATCTATCATTGCCTTGGTTTCATGATCAACAGACTCTTTCCATTCATCATCCTCCATTGCTTCTTCATAGGACTTTGGTATATACTCCTGGTCCAAATGACCCATGAAGACCACATGCTCTTGAGGGTAATGTGAAAAGGAACATGTTGCTTGTATGGGATGAGCCACTGCATTGCTGTTGAAGTACACTCTGGTGTTGATCCAATTAGATGGCTCTTTCCTCACTCTGGTGCTTCTTCTCAATGGTTGAATCTGCTGCTCTTCCACCACATTATCTTCCTGTTCTCCTTGAGGTAAATCTTCACTAGACTGGTCAGGTTCATGCCTTTCATCTTGATCATGTGCTTGAGCTGAATCCTCACGATGTGATTCAGGTTCCCTGCCCCCCTCAGGATCAAGATGGACTGGCTCATCAGCTGGTGGAATTGGACCCGGCTGAGCAGGAACTGGTGTTGTGGGTGATGCCCTTGTATCATACTGGTCTGCGGTTGACTGATGCCTAGGCTTTCCAGAATGGCCCTCAGGTTATTTGCCCTATCCGAGGGTCCTTGTGAGAGATCTCTGAGTTCTTCCCAACTTTTCTCATCATAGTATCCCTTGGATTCCACAAACTTGACATCCCTGGAGACTAACACTCTTCTAAATTCTGGGGAAGAACACTTGTATCCTTTCTGTGTATGGGGATAACCTATAAACATGGCCTTGACACTCTTGTCTTCTAGCTTGTTTCTTTGTTCCCCTAGTGTCAAGACATAGCAAACACACCCAAATACACGCAAATGGTCAATTGGAGATTTGATTTTGTTTAATACCTGAAAGGGAGAGACATCCTGAAGGACTTTGGTTGGAATTCTATTGATGAGATAGCAAGCTGAGACCACTGCATCTCCCCAGAACCTCTTAGGGACATTGGTGTGGAACATCATGCTCCTTGCAACCTCCATAAGATGGCGATTCTTCCTTTCAGCCACTCCATTTTGTTGTGGTGTATATGGGCAGCTTGTTTGATGTATGATTCCATGTCTTGCTAGGTGTTGTTTAAATGCTTGACTAGTGTATTCTCCACCATTATCAGACCTAAAAATTTTGATCTTAGAATTGAAATGGTTAGATACATAGTTCTGAAAGTTGATAAATGCATCTAACACCCTATCTTTAGTTTGAATCAAGGTAATCCATGTGTATTTCGATTTTTCATCTATAAAAGTAACAAAGTATTTATGGTTCTCCCTAGATACACATGGTGCAGTCCAAACATCAGAATGTACTAAATCAAAACAATTTTCCTAAATAGTGATAGATTTAGGAAAGACTGATTTGCAATGTTTACCAAGGATACAAGCCTCACAACTTTCATTCTTAAAAGACAGATTAGGTAACATCAATCCTAAAGCACGAGAGTGGGGATGGCCTAATCTAGCATGCCATAAAATATCACTAGCTAAAACAGAAGCAGAATTAAAAGCACAAGAGTAATCTGATCTAAGCTTGGTGTCCTCAAAAAAATAGAGCTCTCCTTTGCTCACACCTTTGCCCAGCATCTTACTGGTCTTAATATCCTGAAAGCAAACATCATTAGGACTGAAAATAACCTTGCAATCCAGATCATTAGTTGCTTTCTTAACAGATAGCAAGTTAGATGTGAAACTAGACATATAAAACGCTTGAGACTCCTTATCAAATAGTTTCAGATTCCCTATTCCCTTAATGGGTATTCTATCTCCATTTGCAATCACAACACTTCCTAGAGCTGGTTGAACATTACTAATTAGGCTAGCATCCCTAATCATGTGATGGGAGGCTCCTGAATCAATAATCAATGGCCTAGCAGTTTGAGAAGCAATATGGATAGTGAGATTTTTGATATCTAAGAAGAAAAGTAACCAGAAAGAGATTAAGAACAGATTTAGAGAGGAAAGATTTGGTTTAGACTTCACGAGAAGAGAGATTATAAGAGACTATGAAGAACATGTTTGGAGACTCGAAAATATTAGAAAGAACTGTATTCATTCATCCACTCGGGGTTTACTTATATAGACAGAGTTACAAGGGTTTTCATAAAGCAAAGGAGAAAAGGTGTGGCTGTGGTCGAGAGAAGGGCGCGCCTAATTCAAACTGAGGCTTCCTGGCCAAGCAAATGGCATCAGCATCTTTGAGAAGATGCTGATCCTTCCAGCTCTTGCCAGCCTGTCCACGCGGCTCTCTTCTTCCTTTCCAACGGGTGGATAAGGTTACCTCTCAAGCAAAGCAGTCGGGTAACTTTGGTTTTACCTGAATGGTAAAAACTGGTCGAATGCTTTTGGTCGACCTTGTACGGCCTGTACGGCCTTGTACGGCCTTGTACGGCCTTGTACGGACAAGGTCGACCCAAACTCTTCTCCTCTCATCTTTCTCATTAACCCCATAGTGGATTCCACAACTTAACACTCCCCCTCAAGCTTGACCATGTGGAACAAGTCAAGCTTGGAAGGCTATGGGATCTCCCTCATTAAAAACCTCACCAAAGAGAAAACCCTTGTTGGGATAAAAACCTTTGATGAGGGAAAAAGAGTAGAGACTCCATAACAGGGGATTAGCTAAGTTGGGTCAGATCAATGAGTCCCAACCTCACATGGATGGACTCTATTGTCTTCTGTCTAGCAGCCTTTGTAAACACATCCGCCAACTGATCCTCACTCCTTGTGTGACACGGCAAGATCGCACCCAACCCAATCATCTGTCTCACCTTGTGGCAATCGACCTCAATGTGCTTGGTTCTTTCATGGAGGACTGAGTTAGAAGCTATATGAATCGCTGCTTGATTATCACAATGCATAGTCATTGGTGTAGACTGATCAACCTCCACATGCTTCAAGATGCCTTTGATCCACACCAGCTCGTTTGTAAGCTTCAACATTGCCCTATACTCAGCTTCAGCACTGGAACAAGAGACCACCTTCTGCTTCTTGCTCTTCCAGGTAACTAGGTTCCCACCTATGAAGGTACAATATCCAGTGGTTGACTTCCTATCCAGCCTATCTCCTGCCTAATCCGCATCACAATAGCCCACCACTTCTGTGCTCTTATTGCATCCCATCCATACTCCAAGGTTTGGTGATCCATTTAGATACATCAGGATCCTCTCAACCATGTGCCAATGGTGTTCCTTTGGGACTTGCATGTGTTGACTTACCTGATTCACAGCAAAACATATATCAGGTCGAGTAATGGTAAGATAGATCAACTTACCAACAAGCTTTCTATAAAGCTTAGGATCATGGAATGGCCGGTTGTCTTTAATCTCCCCCTAACGAGGAACCTTGTACCCATCCTCTAGTGGCATCTTTGCTGTCTTCCCTCCATGTTTCCCTGCATCTTTCAAGAGATCAAGTGTATACTTTCTTTGGGACAGAAACAAACCTTCCTTGGATCTACATATCTCAATGCCAAGAAAGTATTTCATCTCTCCCAAGTCTTTAATTTCAAACACAGATTTAAGGAAGTCTTTAGTGGATTGGATACCTGCCTTGTCACTTCCTGTGATGATGATATCATCAACATACACAAGAAGGACAACTATACCTGATGTGGTCGGAAGAGTGAACAAGGTATGGTCCAGTTCAGATTTCTTGAACCCTTTGCCATTGAGAGTGGTGCTCAGCTTGTTATACCATGCTCTAGGAGATTGTTTAAGGCCATAGATTGCCTTCTTGAGCCGGAGCACATTTCCTTTCTTCACTAAGTGCTCTAGGCCTGGTGGAGGGTGCATGTAGACCTCATCTTCAAGTTATCCTTGAAGAAACGCATTCTTCACATCCATTTGCCATAGTCCCCACTCAAGATTAACCGCAAGAGATAGGATGATCCTAATAGTGTGAAGTTTTGCAACTGGTGCAAAAGTATCCACATAATCTTCTCCGTAGGTTTGAGTGAAGCCCCTTGCAACCAATCTGGTTTTCTTCCTATCAATCTTTCCATTCGCCAAGTATATATAGTAAAGATCCATCTACTGGTCACTGCCTTCTTCCCTTTTGGCAACTCACTTTCATACCATGTGTCATTCTTGATCATTGCACTTGCCTCAGCACCAACTATTAGAAAAGCCCAAGAGAAACATTCAAGCCCATATTAATTAGGTTTCTTACAAGTAGTTTATTATATAAATATGTCTTGAAACATTTTGTAAGGTAACTTTGGCTGCTATTGAAGCAGTCTCTTTATCTAAATCTTCATGATATCAATCTAAATCTTTGTGTTCTTGAAGACAACTCTAAAGCTTTCTGTTCTCTTTACATTTTTGCACAATAAAGCTCCATAGAGCTATCTTCATTTTGCATCAATAAAGCTTGAATCTTTCTTTGTTTGAGATTGTTCACATGGTATCAGAGCTTCCAAGCTCCTGAAACCTTCATAGCTTCCGCAAATCATCATCTTCTCAAAACTGTCTCCAAAACAGTTTCTGCTACATCTCTTTATCCACTGGTCCAAGGGTCTTCCAAAAGGGAATAATCTCGCCAGAACTCAAGATAGGACAGTATACAAGTCTCTGGAACTCAAGAAAGCTTCAGCTCAGTCCAGCAAGCTTCATCAAAGGTTCAGTTTCAAGTTCTGTTTCTTGCAAAACCAGTTGGTACATTCTATTGTCCACTGGTCCAAACTCTCTAAGATGGAGAGCTCAAAGGAAATGGCGACTTCAGTAGCTTCAAGGAGTCCAAAGAAAAATCCAAACCACCACATCTGGTCCAAAATGCTGAAGATAATCCATGGAAGAAACCATTCTTGGAGAAAGGTCACTAAAGAAGCATTAAAGCTAAGCCATTCTAATCATTCTCTGGCCAGCCATGCTGAAGCTCTGTTTCTGACCAAAAAAACCCACGACCAGCAAGAGGACAGGAGGGGTTTGAATTGTCTCCTTGACCAGAAGGAGAGAATCAAGAAGAGGAGGTGTTGGACAGTCAATCCACACCACAAGCCCTTCAAATTCAAGTGATTCACAGCCATGGAGGTTCAAGGAACTAGCTCAGGTTCCTTGGTTGTAAGTTAACTTCCTTAACTCTAATAAGAGCTTTCTTAATTGTCTTAAATTGTTTCTGGTTGTGTTGAGTGTGTTGTTAGTATCTTAGGGACAGTTCAATGTTACTAGAGTTGTTGAACCTAGTTTCTGTCCCATGATACTTAAACATTGTGTATGCATTGTTCTAGGAGTAAGTAAGCTTGCTAGCATGATTATATAGCATCTGGTTCAATCCATTTGATTGTTATCTTGTGCTAATGGTCTGGTTAGTCCATCATAGTGGACTGGTATCCATTTAGAAGTTGGTCTAAGCTACTAGTCCCAATGGTTTTGATGAAACCAGTAACCATTAGCTTGTGTGATGTGCATTTAGTTGTTTTTTATCTCATGCTGTCTTGAATTGAATCTTGTGCATTCATATAGCTATTGCCTAAAATTGTTGTTTGATGCCTGTGTACTGTTTTAGGAGATTTCTAGCATTGATTTGTCATGTTCTTGTCTTATCTCATTTGTTTGTGTGCGGTATGGTCTAGGCGAGTTTCTTAGAGCATGCTGTGTGTCTTGTTGCATTGCTAGAGGCCTAGGAGAGTTTCCTGGTCATGTGTTGCATTCATAGTTGTGTAGCTTGATTAGATGAGTTGTCTAGTCTATGCTACTGTCATAAATTGTCATTGCATTCTGCTACTGTCATATGTGTGATAAAATGAGCCTAGATGCCTTGTAACTGATGAGTTATCATACCTGAGCATTTTGTGAATTGGTTGCATGGATTTGAACTGAATGAGTTGTTTATATTCTGTCCATTGCATTTTCTTAAAGCATTGGGATCAGGATTGGTGAGTTACCAAGGTCTGATCCTAGTGTGTGTGGTCTGATTCTTGCTGGAGTTTGAGATGTTTCAGGTACACAAGTGTTGTCTCTGTCCATCATCAAATCAAGACAAAGAAGAAGACTTTGCCCATGAGTTCAGAGCCTACAGAGTCTGTATATTCCTGGCCATGGAAAGATCACTTGTGTGTAGAGAACCGGTTAAATTAAGCGCAGCCTGTTTGGGTGTTGAGCTCCTGGTTCAAAAGACTTACAAGAGGCAGTGGAGAAGATATTATGGGAGGAACCGGTTGACTTAAGGGCAGCTGTAGGGGTGATGCGCTCCTGGTTTCAAAACTCAATGTTGCTCACTTCCAAGCTTGGTCCTTCACTTATTCTCTCTGGATCAAGCTTGAGGAGGGGTAATGATGAGCATTCCTGAAGGTCCAAGTCTTCCATTTTCTCACCTCAGATCAGAAGTGAGAGTATGCAAGTGGTGGAATTCACCCTTGCAAGATTTCTCATCAGCCGGATCAAAGAAACATCAGCAAGGGCAGCAGAAACTTGGTGTTAGAACAGATGGCCATCAGAGACTACTTGGCAAGAAGATCAGGTGGAGAGGCAAGCTGATTGGAATGCTATGAATCAGCCCAAGGCTTGGGAGTTAGAACAGTTACCTTCTGGTTGGGAAGCTATGGATCAGTTTCTATATGGAGTTAGAACAGTTACCTTCAGTTGGGAAGCTATGAATCAGCCCATATCATGTGTGCTTGTACCTGGTTGATAAAGCTTCAAGAAGAGGCTAGAATGGCGATTTCAAAGTACCTACTGAGCTCATGAGCAAAGGCAGGCTTCGACTGAATCACTAAATGGAGGCAAGAAGCCAGAAGAAAGGGGGAGAGAAGCTCTGATCATAACAAGAAGCTGAAGGCTGATTTCAGTATGTAGCGAGTGACACTTAATCTGAATGTGAAGCAAGGGTGCCCGCTTGCCATCAGAGAAAGGCCATGATCCAGGGTTTATGAGTCCCTAAACTTGATCAAAAGGCTCATAAACCCACTGGCCAATCCCTAGGCTGAGATGCTTGCACTCTTTTTCCCTAAGTGTTGGTTTTATCCCATGAGGTTTTCCCCACTTAGGTTTTTAATGAGGCAGGTACTCTCTGTTCCAAGCTTGCCCAAGGATCTCCTATGGTCAAGCATGAGGGGGAGTGTTAGAATGAAGAACAAGTTTGAATCTGTCCGTACAGTCTTGGCGCGCAAGTATCAAATCCTAACCTAGAGTGTCTTGGAAGTCAAGGTAGATGGGGAACTCGTCAAGTTGAGTATTCTGAGGCATATTTGAAGTTTAATTAGAATAAAAGTCAGATGTGCATAAGAGGATGAGCCGGCTGTCACTTTCACTCAACCAAACCGTGCCCATCTCTCCCTCCAGTCACTCTCACTCCCTCTGGTCGAGATTCTCCTTGGCTGTATCCTGCTTGTCTTCATCAGAAACACAACAAAAGTATTTGTTTATTTCCTCATAGATTTAGATTAATTTAATGTATGCAAACTGCCTATTTAAAGGCAGTCCATGTAACTGATTGATTGAAGGGAGAGGAGTCCTCTTTTCTTCATTATTCTCTGTTCTAAGTCACTTTATCTCTGTTTACTCTCTCTCTCACGAAAATCCCTTTGAATCTCTTATTCTCTCAAGAACACTCTCAAGAACACTCTCATACTCTCCATAGTATTCTCCTCCATTCTCTCTGGTTTCTTACATTCTTCTTCATCTAAATCGACCATACTTTGTTCCTACAACTCCCTCACACTTTAATCTATCTATTCTCACATGGTATCAGAGCGTCAGGGAGTAAATCCTTGGATCTATGGGTTTTATTTTCACCATCTTTCAGCTTACGATCTTTTCTCTAGCTAAAGTTCCAAACTTTCAAAAAAATAAAAATAAAAAAAAATCTGAGCCAGCAACCCAAGACTAAGCCTTTCAACACTGTCTTCACCAAGCCCATGCCTGTGACATGTTGCTGCTGTGACTCTGTCAGAGAGAAACAAGTTGAAAGAAAGAAACACCAAGCTCATGGCTTCCTTATTTCTTCACGCTTGCGCACATACAGATTCGAGAAAACATCCTTTGACTCATTTGTCCCTATCTGCGACTGGAAGTTTTGCTTTATCACTCCGCAAGTGATGCAACAGAGTAAAGCTTGAGACTTTTAGATTCCCCAGAGCTGCTTATCTCATTTACTTCAAGTACTCACAACGCCATATCTTATCCAAGGTAATTACTAACCTTTCTTCAAGGGATAACGTTTGGTCATTGCTTGAGAAGAATATTATCTGGCTGGTTGTAGAATCTTAGGTAAGGATACGTGAGGTTGATTGAGTAGGTTGCGGTTGGTTTTAACTATGGGATTAGTGGCAGCAAGTCTCTAGTTTTGTTAATGCACACAAGGTGCTTGCTGAAATGCCAATGAGAAAGTCAGATTGTTTAGAGGCAGAGTTTTGGTGGTATATTGATGGGAAGCAGAGAGTGAGTATAGCTTTATTTAGTAGGTGTGGAAAGAGAGTTTTTCATGAGACACATTAGAAGAATGAAATAGGTAAAAGAAACCTAGATTCAAAGTGAGATAAATAGGTCACAATTATACCTCTGAGGGAGATCAACTAAGCTCTCCAAGTTCAAAGAAACCTCTGAGTGAAGCCATGTGATACTCTCCAAGTATAGGCCTGAATAGATCTCTCACTAATGTTTGTCTACAATGGTGAGTAGTGCCATTTGCCAACATCACAAGCATCCTACTTCATCGACTTATGCTCATTCCAAGCCATCTTCATTTGCATTCAAACTCAGCCTCCTGGTTTTCACCGACGCTAAGTTTGCGGGGGAGTATTAGAAAAGCCCAAGAGAAACATTCAAGCCCATATTAATTAGGTTTCTTACAAGTAGTTTATTATATAAATATGTCTTGAAACATTTTGTAAGGTAACTTTGGCTGCTATTGAAGCAGTCTCTTTATCTAAATCTTCATGATATCAATCTAAATCTTTGTGTTCTTGAAGACAACTCTAAAGCTTTCTGTTCTCTTTACATTTTTGCACAATAAAGCTCCATAGAGCTATCTTCATTTTGCATCAATAAAGCTTGAATCTTTCTTTGTTTGAGATTGTTCACACCAACTGACTCCTTCCATTCTTTATCTTTAACTGCTTCCTCATAGGATCTTGGTATGTAGCTCTCATCTAGGCTGACCATGAAGGAACAGTTCTCTTCTGGATACTGAGTAAAAGAGCAGACCACTTGAGATGGGTGCGCTACAGCTTGGGCATTATAGTAGACCCTAGTGTTGACCCAATCAGATGGTGGTCTTCTTATCCTAGAGCTTCTCCTCAACTGTTGTTGCTGTTCTACTTCCCTTCCCTCAGATTCTTCCTCCTCTTGATGATCAGGGCTTGGACTTCTCTGACCTTCTTGAGCATCTCCACTTTGATCATGAGACGCTGAACTTCTATCTTCCTCCGGAGGATCATCAAACTCCTCTTGACCTGAATCAAACTCTCCACTGCTGTCAGAACTTCCACCTTCCTGATCTTCAGTGTTTCCCCCCTCATGATCAAGGTGGGGAGACTGATTTGCTCCACTTGTCCCTGTTGGACCACTTCCATTTGGGTTCTTGGTCACTCCAATGCCAAGACCTTCCAAGATAATTCTAAGAGTTGCTGCCTTATCCGAGGTAAGGTCCTTCAACTCTTCTTGATTCTTCTCCTCATAATACCCCCTTTTTTCTATGAACTTGACATCCCTAGACACCAGAACTCTTCTTGCCACCGGATCATAGCACTTGTATCCCTTCTGAGTTGTGGAGTAGCTATAAACATTGCCTTTGTACTCTTGACTTCTAACTTGTTTCTCATCTCTCTAGGAATCAGCACATAGCAGAGGCATCCAAAGACCCGTAGATAGTCCACTGATGGTTTATACTTGTTTAGAACCTCAAAGGGGGCTTGATCATTCAGTACCTTTGTAGGTGTCCGGTTGATGAGATAGCAAGCAGTAGTGACAGCATCACTCCAAAATCTCTTAGGCACATTTGCTTGGAACATTAAGGACCTTGCGACCTCCATGAGATGGCGATTCTTCCTCTCAGCCACTCCATTTTGCTGAGGAATGTAAGGGCAACTGGTCTGGTGAAGGATCCCATGACGAGCTAAGTGATCCTTGAAGGCATGACTTGTGTACTCTCCTCCATTATCTGATCTAAAAATATTAAACTTGGCATGATAATGGTTAGTCACATAGGATTGAAAATTCTTAATTGCATCAAGGACTCTATCTTTAGATGGAATGAGTGTTAACCAGGTGTATTTGGATTTTTCATCAATTAATGTCACAAAATACTTATGATTATCCCTAGATATGCAAGGAGCAGTCCAAACATCAGAATGAATCAAATCAAAACACTTCTCATAAACAGTAGATGATTTTGGAAAGACATTCTTACAATGCTTGCCTAAAATGCAAGCTTCACACTCATTATTTTCGAAAACAACACCTGGTAACATCAAGTTCAAAGCTCTAACATGAGGATGTCCTAGTCTAGCATGCCACAACGCATTCTTATTCAAAGCAGAAGAAACAGTAGTAAAGGAACAACTATAATTAGAAACAGGATCAAGCTCTTCAAGCATATATAACTCGCCCTTGGTAACTCCTTTTCCAATCATCCTTTGGCTCTCAATATCCTGAAACTTAACCTCGTTAGGACTGAATATCACCTTACAATTCAAATCATTAGTGCATTTCTTAACTGATAACAGGTTTGAAGTGAATTCAGGCATATAGAAAGCTCTTGAGTTCTTACTAAACAGTTTTAGATTTCCCACTCCTCTAATAGGAATCTTATCACCATTAGCAATCATGACATGACCATTAGCTGGTTCAATATCTTTGATCAGATTGGTGTCACTTATCATGTGATGGGAGGCTCCTGAATCTACTATCAAAGGTTTAGCTGAGCTATTAGCAATATGACAAGTACCTTTAGGAATAGAACAAGCAAGACTTTGGCGGTTCATTTCTAATGTCCTACCAGTTCTATCAGTCCTAAGATCAATCACATTCTCTAGCTTACTAGCAACCATTGAAGCACCAAGAGAATACCTATTAAGGTTACCAAAGGTGTTACCATTCTCCTTGAGCATTTTGATGAGAGCTTCAATGTCAGACCTCCGGATGTAGTCTTGATCATTTTTCCTGCTAGTACCACCCGTGTAGGCAACAAGGGACTTTCCTTCACTTGCCTCCCTCGTATCACCATCGGTTGTCTTGGTTGAGCTTGCAACAGTTGACCCCTCCGAGATGTGAGCTCTAGCTTCCCTCTCCTTCATGAACTTGGCCGGCTTGAGATGTGGGTGGAGGATCCAGCACTGACTCTTCTTGTGGCCGTGCTTCTTGCAATGATCACAGTTACCATTGAACCTCCGGTCTTCATACTTGTTGAAAGCAGCTTTGTTTGCCATTGGTGTTTCAACCTGATCAGTTTGCGCAGCTTGGTTAGCCAAGGTAAGCTCCCCCTTACCTCCAAACAACCCAATAGAGCCTTGCTCCTTTTGTATCTGAGCACACACATCTTCTAGAGATGGAAACTTCTCAGCTCTTAGGATGTGCTTGATGAGGCTGTTGTAGGCAGGGTTTAGAGTGTGCAGGAGCCCAAAGACCTTATCTTGCTCACGCCTTTCAGTCAACTCATCAGCATCAACCGTGCTTGGTCTCAGCATCTCTAACTCGGACCAGAGAGCTCGGAACCTTCTAAGATGCTTAGTGAACTCCATATCTTCTTGTAGCAACCCGTTGATTGCTCTCTTCACCTCAAACACTCGGCTCAAGATTGAGATGTTTCCATACACCTTCTTCAAGGTATCCCATAGATCCTTTGCGGTTTCACAGTAGCTATAAGCTTCCATGATAGGAGTCTCAAGAGATCCTTGAAGAAGTGTCATCACCATCATGTCTTCTTGCTGCCATTTCTCCACCTCACTTGTGGCACTTGCAGCTTCTCCTTCTTGAGTAATGAGCTTAGGAGCTTCACCGGATGTGATATGCCCCCATAAGCCCTTACTTCCCACAACAGTCTTCACCAAACGAGACCACAACAGATAGTTACTCCCCTTGAGAGTAACCGGAACCTTCATGCTAACACTATCCATCTACAACCAGCTTGACTTCAAAAGCTTGGAAATGAGTGGATCTGTACCTTAGAACACGGATGAACCCAGAAACGAGAGGAAAGGTTGAGTCTTTGAAGGTAGGAACGTGAAAGACTCAAGCTTTGACAACAAACAAGCTTCAAACTTCAGTCTTCTACCCGGATCTTCAAAGAACAGCCTTGAATCTTCAAAAAGTTTCAACCTTGATCTTCTTCAACTCGATGAACACAAACCCAGATCTTGATGAACCTGGCTCTGATACCATGAGATTTTTGATATCTAAGAAGAAAAGTAACCAGAAAGAGATTAAGAACAGATTTAGAGAGGAAAGATTTGGTTTAGACTTCACGAGAAGAAAGATTATAAGAGACTATGAAGAACATGTTTGGAGACTCGAAAATATTAGAGAGAACTGTATGATTTATTCATCCACTCGGGGTTTACTTATATAGACAGAGTTACAAGGGTTTTCATAA
This sequence comes from Moricandia arvensis, assembly GCA_905132765.1. NCBI lineage: Eukaryota > Viridiplantae > Streptophyta > Magnoliopsida > Brassicales > Brassicaceae > Moricandia > Moricandia arvensis. Next base: position 17,375 of record CAJHQP010008114.1, read on the forward strand.
AGCAAAGGAGAAAAGGTGTGGCTGTGGTCGAGAGAAGGGCGCGCCTAATTCAAACTGAGGCTTCCTGGCCAAGCAAATGGCATCAGCATCTTTGAGAAGATGCTGATCCTTCCAGCTCTTGCCAGCCTGTCCACGCGGCTCTCTTCTTCCTTTCCAACGGGAGGATAAGGTTACCTCTCAAGCAAAGCAGTCGGGTAACTTTGGTTTTACCCGAATGGTAAAAACTGGTCGAATGCTTTTGGTAAACCTTGTACGGCCTGTACGGCCTGTACGGCCTTGTACGGCCTTGTACGGCCTGTACGGCCTTGTACGGACAAGGTCGACCCAAACCCTTCTCCTCTCATCTTTCTCATTAACCCCAAAGTGGATTCCACAACTTAACAGATAGAATTTAAAGCAATACTGTTGTTGTTACCAGAGTTTGCGTTGAGTGCCTTTATGAGGGCCTCAATGTCTGACTTGCGGATGAATGTGTCATCAGAAGGTAGTTGAGAAATGGTCTGAGAGGTGGATCCAACCGCATGGGTGGTTGAGACCATGGCTTGCCCATCTTTTCCTATGTGCATGGGTGTATCCTGAGCTCTTGCTTCATGAGCTCTGGCCTGAGAGGTTTTGGATGGCCTTAGATGAGGGTGGAGAATCCAGCAGTTGCTCTTGGAGTGACCTTGCTTCTTGCAGTGTTCACAAGCTACACGCCTATCTACTGGTTTGTAGAAAGCCTTATTGGCTGAACCATCCACCCTTTCAGCTTTGCTTGCCATAGACAGCTCTCCCTTTCCACCAAATAGCCCATCTGATCCTTGTTCCTTCTGTAGTTGAGCACACACCTCATCCAGACTTGGAAGCTCCTTAGACCTCAAAATGTGTTTGATAACATCATTGAAGGCTGGGTTTAGAGTAAGGAGCAGTCCAAAGACTTTGTCTTGCTCACGCCTTTCATTGAGGATGGTAGGGTCAATGGCACTTGGCCTCAGCATCTCAAGCTCAGCCCACAATGCTCTGAACTTCCCAAAATGCTTGTTGAAATCCACATCCTCCTGATGCAAGTTGTTGATGGCTCTTTTTTACTTCAAACACTCTACTAAGGTTTGAAGTGTTGCCATATACCTTTTGTAAGGTATCCCATAGCTCCTTTGCTGTCCCACAGTAGGAGCAAGCTTCCATAATAGGAGTATCAAGGGAGCTTTGCAAGCCGGACAGCACCATGAGATCCTCTTGAACCCATTTGCCTCCATCCGTCACTACAACCTCCTTGCCATCTTCTCCTTGGGTAATCTGCTTTGGTGCCTCACTGGAAGTGATGTGCTCCCATAAACCTCGACCCCCAAGGGCTGTTTTGGCCAATCTTTACCAGAGTAGATAGTTAAGACCCTTCAAAGTAACTGGAATAATCACTATCTTGTGTTGCTCCATTTTCACTTGCTTTTGTCCAGCGCATAAAAGGATGTGCCAAGACAAAAATTTGAATTTTCTAGACTGGACAAGAGAGAAACCAAAGGGAAACACGGTATACTCTCTCTAAAAGAAGTGACAGAAAAGAGTGAACACTTCCAAGGGTTTGAGAAAATTCGCCAAGAACAGATTCTATTACCCACTTGATAAAGGAGTTTGTGAGGTGAAAAAGAGAAAGTAAACCGAACAAATGAAAGAGAATGCTTAGAGAAGTAGATTTGCGGAAGAAAATTGGTGTTTAGGAGCTTGATAGCTCTGATACCATGTTAGAAAATGAAGAACAAGACTCAAGAACACTGGGAGAAAGAGAGTTTGATTCGTGTGAAGAAGAGAGAGAGTGAGAAAGTGTGTTTGTAACTAGAGAGAAAAGAAGTAAGAGAAGGATTTATTTTCCTTGCATAATGTGGGAGGCATACAACATGTATTTAAACACAAATTGGGAAAGGCAGAAATGAATAAACAAATGAAGGTCTGGCTCAGGTCTGGCTCAGGTCTGGCTCGTGAAAGGGACACCTCCTAAACAGTCCCCAAGCTTAACTTTCACATGTGACATTTAATCTATTTTAATCCCACTTGCTTCTGCTCTTCTCCAACGGATATCTCTCTTATTTTGAACTTCAAATTAGCTTCTAGAAGATCTTGGTCGAGTCTGAATACTTCCTTGCCTTCCAAGTCACTCTAGGTTTATGTTTGGTTGCTTGGAACACAAGGTTGTACGGACTGCCTTGTATGGCAAGTAAGTCTGGACCAAGCTCTTTTTCTACTGGTCTTCTTTATTTCTCAGATCAATAATTACCACAGAGACTTGCACCACCGGCTCAGGAAACTTACCCAAGGTTCAAGATCAGTGGAGGAGTATTACAAGGAGATGGAGTTGCTCATGCTAAGAGCTAGCATATCAGAAGATAGAGAAGCAACCATGTCAAGGTTCCTGTGTGGTTTAAACCGAGAGATACAAGACAATGTTGAGATGCAACATTATGTGGAGCTTGAAGAGATGCTACACAAGGCTATTCTTGTGGAGCAACAGCTCAAGAGGAAGGGGCATTCACGCAGCCACTATGGCTTTAACCGGTTACACAACACCAAGGAAGAGAAGTCACCTTACCCTAAGGAGTCTAAACCGTTCCAGAAGGACAACAAGTCCTATCCAAGAGAAGAAACCAAACCAAGCAGTGCTCTTGACAAGGGCAAAGGCAAGGTTGAAGCTTCTAGTTCCAGAGCTCGTGATGTCAAGTGTTTCAAGTGCCAAGGAAAAGGTCATTATGCCAATGAATGTACCAACAAGAGAGTCATGATCTTGCTGGAAGATGGAGAGTATGCCTCAGAAGATGACAACACCGAGTCTGACCAAGAAGACACTGAAGAAGAACATGAAGAAGGACCAGTCCAGGGAAAGCTTTTAGTAGCAAGAAGGCTTCTAAGCTTGCAAAACAAGGCTGAGGAGCTAGAGCAGCGTGAGAACCTCTTCTACACCCGGTGCTTGGTCCAAGGAAAGGTGTGCAGCCTCATTGTTGATGGAGGTAGTGTTGACATGAAGACATCAAGAGATAAAAGACAATACAATCAGAAGAATAAGCAGTGTTTAAGTGAAGCTTGTGGAACAAGGTTGTCCGTACACCCTTGCCCTAACATGGCGTGCAAGACAAGAGGAAGTGCCCTAACTTGGCGTGCAAGACAAGGGGAAGTGCTAAATGGATCAGAACTGGTTACCTTAACCAGAAAACTTTAGTCTGGTCACACCAAGACTATATGGACGTTGGAGACAAGGAAAGAAGTCACATGTGAGCTGAAGAATTTGAATTTGAATTCTTGGGACCACTTCAGACCTGTCCCTTTCTCTGCTGCTGTCTGAGCCAATTTGGCTGTTTCTGATGTATTTGTTTATTATTTTCTCTTCTGTCTGCTTGCCTATTGTTTCCCTATTTATGGGTTGTTCCCATAACACATTAAGCAAGGAAATCATTTCTCTCCTTCTCTCTCTTTACATTTCGAAATCTCTTCTCTCTCTCTCTTGTTCTTCATGTTCTTCAGTTTCCAGCAAGTAAACTCTCTCTAAATCTCTTATTCTCACATGGTATCAGAGCACTTATGCTCTTGAGACCTATTCTTCTTCATTCTTTTACTTAACTTCCGCAAATCTCTGAGTTTTCTTTTCTATTTTTGGCAAAGTTCATCTTGTTCTTCAGCTGTTCTTCATTTCCAGCTCCAGAATTTGCCAAAAATGGAAAATACCAAAGTCAACATTCCAGTTACTCTCAAGGGAGATAACTATCTTTTATGGTCAAGGCTTGTCAAGACAGCCTTGGGAGGACGAGGTCTCTGGTTCTATGTGACAGAAGACAAGCCATCAAAGAAGACCATCCTAGGAGAGGATGGTACTGAAGTGGTGTTGGCTGGCAAGGACAAATGGGGTCAGGAGGACCTCATGGTGTTGTCTATCATCCAGAACAGCCTTGAAGCTTCAATCCTGGAAGCTTACTCCTACTGTGAGACCTCCAAAGAGTTGTGGGATACACTTAGGAAGGTGTATGGAAACATGTCTAATCTGAGCAGGGTGTTTGAAATCAAGAAAGAGATCAACAACCTGAAACAAGATGAAGGAGAGTTCAACCAGCATATTGGAAAATTTAGAAGCTTATGGTCAGAGCATAACATGCTAAGACCAAGTTCTAGTGATCCTGAAGTCTTAAGAGAAAGGCAAGAACAGGATGTGGTCTTTAGTTTGCTACTCACTCTAAATCCATCATACAGTCAGCTGATCAAGCATGTTCTTAGAGAAGACAAGCTCCCAAGTGTAGAAGGTGTGTATGCGCTTATCCAGCAATAACAAGCTACTCACACACTCTTTGAGAAGGAAATGAAGTCAGGTCATCCTACAAACAACAGGATGGGAAAGAATGGGAAAGTTGTGTTGTTTCATGAGTACAAGAGGACTAAGAAACAACACAGAAGAAATATTTTGAAACAAAGGAAGATGGATATTAGGATGGCCAGGAATTTGCTCAAGCAGATTGAACCTCAGACATTTGAAGGAAAGACCATGTATTCTGCCTTCAGTAGTGATTCAAATGAAGAAGGAGCATGGAGAATAATAACTTTTGATTTAGTGAGTGTAAAGGCACGAGTTTAAGAGAGAAACAGATTGATTGTATGAGAGATTAGAGAGAATAAAGAGAATAAAGAGAGTAACGAGAGAGAGAGAGGCTTAAACTCGGTTGATTCATGAAAATGAGAGAGTTACAACATATATAGAGTCAGATACAAGGGTTTTCGTGGAGGAATCAAAAGATGCTTTGGTATCTTCTTTTCTGGCCACATAAACTCCTTTTAGCTCCTTCCTTGCTGGCCACAAAAGCTTCTTTTACTTTCCAGCTGTGCCAGCCTGTCCAAGACTCTCTCCTTATCCTTATCTTCTTTTCTCTTTTTGTACTCACTCATTTCAACACTCCCCCTCAAGCTTGACCATGTGGAACAAGTCAAGCTTGGAATGCCATGAGATCTTCCTCATTAAAAACCTTACCAAAGAAAACCCTCCTTAGGGATAAAACCTTGATAAGGAAAAGAGTAAAGACCCCATGGCGAGGGGATCAGTTGTTTGGAGTGAGATCAATGAGTCCCAACCTAGAAAGGATGGAATCCATTGTTTTTAATCTCGCAGCCTTGGTGAACACATCAGCAAGTTGATCCTCACTCCTTGTATAGCATGGCAATATCACTCCTGATACAATCATCTGTCTCACCTTATGACAATCAACTTCTATGTGCTTTGTTCTCTCATGGAAGACTGAGTTAGACGCAATGTGAATTGCTGCTTGATTATCACAGTGCATTGTCATGGGAGTGGTCTGTTCAATCTCCAGATGCTTCAGAATGCCCTTGATCCATACCAACTCGTTTGTCAGCTTCAACATAGCCCTATACTCAGCCTCAGCACTTGAACAGGAAATAACCTTCTGCTTCTTACTCTTCCAAGTAACCAGGTTCCCTCCAATGAATGTACAATACCCAGTAGTTGATTTCCTATCAACTCTATCTCCTGCCCAATCAGCATCACAATACCCAACTACTTCTGTACTGCCATTGCATCCCATCCACACTCCTTGTCCAGGCGTGCCACTCAAATACCTTAGTATCCTGTCAACCATCTTCCAGTGATGGACCTTTGGATCCTGCATATGCTGACTTAATTGATTCACTGCAAAACATATATCTGGTCTTGTGATAGTCAAGTAGATCAGCTTCCCAACCATCTTCCTGTATAACTTAGCATCCTCAAACAACTGGTTCTCTTCAATCTCCCCCTCAAGTAGAACCTTATACCCCTCTTCAAGAGGTGTCTTGGCTATCTTTCCTCCAAGCACATCAGTCTCCTTCAACATATCCATCGTATACTTCCTTTGAGACATAAACAAACCCTCCTTAGATCTGCATATCTCAATCCCCAAGAAATACTTCATCTCTCCCAAATCTTTGATATCAAACACTGACTTGAGAAACTCCTTAGTAGCTTTAATCCCAGCCTTATCACTTCCTGTGATGATCAAATCATCCACATACACCAATATCACAATGATTCCTGATGGAGTAACCAGAGTGAAGAGAGTGTGATCTAGTTCAGACTTTCTGAACCCTCTCCCATTTAGAGTTGTACTCAGCTTTCTATACCAGGCTCTAGGTGACTGCTTTAGCCCATATATAGCTTTCTTCAATCTCAACACATTTCCTGGTTTCACTAGATGCTCAAGACCAGGGGGCGGCAGCATATAAACCTCATCTTCAAGCTCACCTTGCAAGAAAGCATTCTTCACATCCATCTGCCATAAGTCCCACTCTAGGTTTGTAGCAATAGACAATACAATCCGGACTGTGTGAAGCTTAGCTACAGGAGCAAATGTATCAATGTAATCTTCACCATAAGTCTGTGTAAAGCCTCTTGCTACTAACCTGGTCTTCTTCCTATCAATCTGCCCATTTGCAAGGTATTTGATTGTAAATATCCATCTACTAGTCACAGCCTTCTTCCCCTTAGGTAGCTCACTCTCATACCATGTGTCATTTCTGATCATTGCATCCCTTTCATTACCCACTGACTCTCTCCATTCTTTATCCTTCATGGCTTCTTCATAGGATCTTGGAACCTCATTCTCATCCAAGTTACACATAAAAACCATGTGTTCTTCTGGATACTCTGCAAAGGAACACACGACTTGAGAAGGATGCTTCACAGCCTGGGCATTGTAGTACACTCTCGTGTTTACCCAGTTGGAAGGATCCCTCCTAACCCTTGTGCTCCTTCGCAAAGGCTGAACCTCTTCTTGAACTTCTGGAGGTATCTCATTTACCTCCTCTCCACTAGACTGATCCAAATTCTCAGCCTCATGTGTCACCTCTTGATCATGATGACCTGAATCCTCTTGATGCTGCTCCTGCACTTCTGATTCAGACTCTTCTCCCCCCTCATGATCAAGAGGGGTTGTTCCTTCAGTTCCTCTAGCTTGATCAGAAGGAGGAGTGCCCTTTATCCCTTCATCTTGGGACATGTTTACCCCAAGCTTCTCCAATAAGAACTTCAGATTCAATGCCTTATCCTCTGGTTCTTTAGACATGTCTTCTAAGTCTTCCCATTTCTTTTCCTCATAATACCCCTTTGCCTCCATGAACTTCACATCTCTGGAAACCAACACTCTCCTTGTCACTGGATCATAGCACTTGTACCCCTTTTGAGTTACTGAGTAACCAATAAACATAGCTTTAGTACTCTTTGCATCCAACTTGTTCCTCTGCTCTCCAGGAACCAAGACATAGCACCGACACCCAAACACTCTCAAATGATCTATATATGGCTTGGTTTTGTTCAACACTTCATATGGAGACAGATTCTTCAATATCTTGGTTGGAATCCGGTTGATAAGGTAGCATGCAGTCTGAACAGCATCACTCCAAAATCGCCTAGGGACATTAGCATGGTACATCATGGATCTAGCAACCTCCATAAGATGCCTATTCTTCCTCTCAGCAACTCCATTCTGCTGTGGTGTGTAAGGACAACTCGTCTGATGCACTATCCCATGCTTGGCCAAGTGATTCTTGAAGGCATGACTAGTGTATTCTCCACCATTGTCTGACCTTAGTACCTTCACAGTAGCATTGTAATGATTAGTAACATATGCTTGGAAGTTTACAAAGGCATCTAACACTCTATCCTTAGATGGAAGCAATGTGATCCAAGTATACTTAGACTTCTCATCAATAAACGTCACAAAATACTTCTGATTATCCCTAGACACACATGGAGATGTCCACACATCAGAGTGTATTAGATCAAAGCAGTTTTCATATATAGTCTCTGATGTTGGAAACACAGTCCTACAATGCTTTCCTAGGATGCAAGCTTCACACTCCAAATGATTGAATGATAAAGTAGGTAAGATCAGTTCAATTGCACGAGTATGAGGGTGACCCAATCTAGCATGCCAAGTACTGCTATCAATACTATCAGTAGCACTACTTAAGCAAATAGAGTCAAAGGGTTTAGAGAGCTTAGTCGTTTGGAGATGGTAGAGCTCATTTCTGCTGTCTCCTCGGCCAATGACTTGTCCAGACTCCAAGTCTTGAAACTCAACTTCATTTGGCCTGAATACAACTTGGCAATTGAGATCCACAGTGTAAGAATGAGAGAATTATAGAGAGTTTATGTGAGTTTAATGAAGAACACAGCAAGAACATGAGAGAGAGAGAGAGATATTTCGTGAGAGAATGGAGAGAGAGAACCAGAATAAAGAGGAACTGATTTCCTTGCACATTTAGTTGGTCCAAGAGTTACATAAATAGACACAAGAGAAGACAATAAGAAATGAATAAACAAATTAACTCTGGATGGTCTCTGGTATGGGTCAGGGCACGTTCAGCTTGGACAGAAAGGGACAGCTCCCTTCTCTCTCTCTTCCTTGGCCAAACATGTGACTTTGGTTTGTCACCACACTCCAACGGCTCCAGCCACTTGTTTCCCCTTATTTAATTTATTCAGAGCCTAAGGAGACCAGAAGAAGTTATTTAAATTCGTCCTCAACCCTAACTTGCCTTCCAAGCCACTCTTAGGTCAAGTTGTACGGAAAGACTTGCCTCCCAAGCTAACTTGAACTTCTGCCTTTTCCCTATTTGATCTTGCTTCATCTCAACACTCCCCCTCAAGCTTGACCATGTGGAACAAGTCAAGCTTGGAAGCTATGAAGCATTCCCTCATTAAAACCTTAACTAGGTAAAACCCAATGGGAGAAAACCCAAGTCAAGGAAAAAGAGTAGAATACTTCATAGAGGAGAGATCAGTGAGATGAGAGATCCATGAGTCCAAGTTTTGAATGGATGAACTCACAGACCTTTGTGCTTGCTGCCTTGGTGAAGATGTCAGCTAGTTGATCTTCACTTCTAGTGTAGCAAGGCAATATAATCTTCTGCTCCACAGCTTGTCTAACCTTGTGACAATCCACTTCAATGTGTTTGGTCCTCTCATGAAACACATTGTTGGATGCTATGTGAATTGCGGCTTGATTATCACAGTGCATGGTGATTGGAGTTGTGGTCTCAATTCCCAAGTCTCTAAGTAGATTCCTGATCCAAATGAGCTCACTTGTAAGCTTCCTCATAGCCCTATATTCAGCTTCTGCACTTGAACATGACACAATCTTCTGCTTCTTGGTTTTCCAAGTTACTAAGTTGCCACCAATGAAAGTGCAATAGCCGGTTGTGGACTTCCTGTCCACTCTATCTCCAGCCCAATCTGCATCACAATATCCAACAATCTCAGTACTCTGGTTGCAGCCTAACCAAACTCCTTGTCCTGGTGCCTCTCTTAGGTATCTCAAGATCCTCTCCACCATGTTCCAATGGTGTATCTTTGGTGCTTGCATATGTTGGCTGACTTGATTCACTGCAAAACACACGTCTGGCCTTGTGATGGTAAGATAGATGAGCTTTCCAACCATCCTCCTATATCTCTTGACATCTTCATATGGCTTGTTCTCTATCTCCCCCTCACGTAAGACTTTGTACCCATCTTCTAGTGGAGTCTTGGCTGCTCTTCCACCTAAGTCACCTGCCTCACTCAACAAATCAAGTGTGTACTTCCTTTGAGACAGAAACAGCCCCTCTTTAGATCGGCATATCTCAATCCCAAGGAAGTACTTTAACTCACCCAAGTCTTTGATATCAAATGATGATTTATGAAAGACTTTAGTTGAGAGAATACCTTCTTTATCACTTCCAGTGATGATGATATCATCCACATATATAAGGATTACCACAATGCCTTGTGAGCTGGTGAGAGTGAAGAGAGTATGGTCAGCTTCTGATTTCACAAACCCTCTTCCATTGAGTGTGGTACTGAGCTTGTGGTACCAAGCCCTTGGTGATTGCTTCAACCCATAGATAGCCTTCTTGAGTCTAAGGACATTTCCTGGTTTGACTAGGTGTTCTAGGCCTGGAGGTGGCTTCATGTAGACTTCATCCTCAAGTTCTCCTTGCAAGAAAGCATTCTTCACATCCATTTGCCATAGATCCCATTCCAAGTTTACTGCCAAAGATAAGATGATCCGTATGGTATGAAGTTTTGCCACTGGTGCAAAGGTGTCAAGGTAATCTTCTCCATAGGTTTGGGTAAATCCTCTTGCAACCAATCTAGTTTTGCACCTCTCCACAGTACCATCTGCATTGTATTTGATGGTGAAAATCCACATGCTGGTCACTGCCTTCTTCCCTTTTGGAAGTTCAGCTTCATACCAAGTGTCATTGGTGATCATGGCATTGGTTTCATTTCCCACTGAGTCTCTCCACACCTTATGCTCCATAGCTTCTTCATAAGTTTTAGGTATGTATCCCTGGTCCAGTGTGCCAATAAACACAACATGTTCTTGTGGGTATTGAGCTAGAGAACACACACCTCTGGTGGGATGAGCTACTGCTTGTGAGTTGAAGTAGACTCTGGTATTGACCCAATTTGATGGAGGGTGTATAACCCTGGTGCTTCTTCTCAATGGCTGGACATTTTCTTCAGTTGGTGTAGTCTCATCATCCGCAGATTGATCTCCACTCACCACTTCCTCTTCTTGTTGCTCTTCTTGGTCATGAGAGACTGAACTTTCTTGTTGTGGTTCAGTTTGATTCCCCCCTTCATGATCAAGAGGAGGAACCTCAGCATTTCTATGTTCAGATTCCTCTTGTGATGAACTAGGCTGATCTTGTGTTGGCTCAGTCTCAACACTCCTTCTTGGTATACTGATGCCAATACTTTCCATTACCCTTCTCAAGTTCTCAGCTCTATCTGAGGTTGATTGAGATAAGTCTCTTACTTCTTCCCAACTCTTCTCATCATAGTAGCCTTTAGACTCAACAAACCTCACATCTCTGGAGATTAGAACCCTCTTGGTTTCTGGAGAATAACACTTGTATCCCTTTTGGTGAGGAGAATAGCCAATAAACATGGCTCTGGTGCTTTTTGGTTCTAACTTGTTCCTTTGCTCTCCTGGAATTAAAACAAAACACAAGCACCCAAATACCCGAAGGTGATCTATAGATGGTCGATGTTTGTTTAGTACCTCATGTGGCGACTGATCTTGTAGGACTTTGGTGGGAATTTTGTTGATTAAATAGCAGGCTGTCATCACTGCATCTCCCCAAAACCTCTTTGGCACATTCATGTGGAACATCATGCTTCTGGCCACTTCCATAAGATGTCTATTCTTTCTCTCAGCCACACCATTTTGTTGTGGAGTATATGGACAGCTTGTTTGATGGATCACTCCATGTTTGGCTAGGTGTTGTTTGAAT